>PVJH01003060.1:0-151380 GCA_004026705.1 Nesogale talazaci | reverse complement strand
ATTGGACCCCAATGAAGCTGGATTCTCCCAGTTAAATTGGATTTCCAGGTAACGAACTTTTCGTAGAAATAGGTGTCGAATCTTGCCTGGGACATGGACTATTTACCAAATTTGCAACCTGGGGTTGGGGGGGGGAGAACAAAGTTGTGACCTTGAGGCTCAGCTTCTGGGCTTTCGGTTTATAATGAACATGCGCCCCGCTCCATTTAAATGTTCGGTCAAGATTCACACTCGTCTCGCAGCACGAAGTCACCCTTCTGAAGGGCCCGACGGCTCGGAGGAAGCAGCGCTGACCGCGCAGCCGCGCCGCTCGGCCCACGGCAGAACACGCGCGAGCCCGACACCGCCCACTTTTGGACGCTCCGAGCTTCCGTCGCCGCGGGATCACGTGAGCGGCGTCACGTGAGCGGCGCCCTGTCCTGCGCTTCCTCTCACTTCCTCCTACCCGTTCTGCGCCCTCAACGTCTCCCTGGGCTCCGACGCCTGCGTTTGGCGGCTTTCAGGGCGCCCTCAACCCCGGCCTGCCCACCCGACTGGAGACGCCGCCTGGGTGGTTACGGGCGCCGGAGCCGGCGGCGGCAGAGCCCCGAGCAGCCGCCATCCCGTCCTTGCCTGGGAGACGGCGCCCGCGTCCCGACCCGAGGCTGCAGCCGGGCTTGGTCTCCGGCACAGACCCAGGTGAGCCGACCCCGGCGCGTGCGTCGGCGTCCCTGCAGCTGGCTGGTCCCCCCGTGTCCTCCGGCCCCCGTCGCTCGGATTGCCGTCCTTCCGGGCCGTCCCTGGGGCTGTGAAGCGGCAAATCCGGCTGAAAAGCCGCAAACCCCTCTGAGGAGGAAGGCCGAGAGGTAGGGGAGAGCGGGGCGGAAAATCTACCGGCCCCGGGTTTGGGCCCCGCCGTTGGCCGGTGGGAGGGGGACCTGGGCAGCCACCCGGAGGCACCGCTTGCAGCCGAGAGCTCGGTGCTGCCAGCCCGCCTGCCCCGGGAGGAACCGGCCCGGACCCGGTCCCGGACCCGGGCGGGCCCGCCCTCGGCGCTCCTGCGTGTTGAGGCAACACATCCTTCGAGGTCGCCACACTCACTAAGGTCACGGGGCCCCTGGGATAGAGGCTTGTGTGTGCTTTTAGCTTTGGGGCATGCCCTTTAGTTTAGACTCCGTGAACTGGAATTTCCATATTGTGGCTTGATAAAATCTGGCTTAAGTTTTTCCTCTGGTATTTGGGAAGGAGAATCATTTAGAAGCTGAATGATTAGGATTCATTTACCAGGGATGACACTTCCTGTTGAATGTAGTTAAATTGTAATTGGTATTTGTTACAAAAAATTAGCCTCAAATTTGATATTGAAAATATGGTCAACTTTAAAGTATCAAAGGAAGCATCTTGTCTAAGAAATTACTTTCTCAGTCTGCATAGTTTAGTTTGAATAGGTTATGTAATGTTTGCATATATGCATAAAGATGCGTAATAAATATCGATAAAGGTCTTTGCTGTTCCTTGCCAGAAGAGGAAGTTGGTCCTTATTTTATAAAGTTATTTTTGTATTTCGTATGCCTACTCCACATCATTGTAATTTTTGATATAGTTATCTTACATGCATATTTTAAAGTCTTACTGCAATATTAGTGCAGGTAGCTTAAGAATTTTTAGAGCAGTGTATAGTTGGGTTAGATTAAAATGCAATGATATTTTACAATTGGGGCATCTTCAGAATCAGTTACATAGTATTTGAGGTGATTATTTCGCTGACATTTAAATCGGGGTTCTTAGTACTTGCATGTAACTAAGAATCTTTAATTCTTAATAGTGGTGATAATAACATTAATCATAATAGTAGTTGCAAAAATCATAAAGCTTGTATTCTGTTTTTCCTTGCATTAAATTGGAGATCCGCTGAAAAACATTCAAGATCATAAAATTTAAATGACCAAAATGGACATCCGAGGTGCCGTGGATGCCGCTGTCCCCACCAACATTATTGCGGCCAAGGCTGCAGAAGTGCGCGCGAACAAAGTGAACTGGCAGTCTTACCTCCAGTAAGTACTGGCTTACGGTGAATCATAGAGGGTCATGTGCTTCTGCGTTGGACTTTTTCATGGTCATGCTTTCAAGAGGAAAAATACTGGGAAAGTACTAATAAGTATGTAAGGAAATACTTCCTGCTCGTGATAATTAGCTGTCATTGGGAGACAGTAGACTGTGTGGAAATCACTTGGGTTGAAGTGGGATAGCGGAGCAGCAGTGCCACTTTTGACATTCTCTGCCTGGGGAGTCATACTTTTTTTTTTTCCCACGAACGCAGCCCCCACCACCACAAATCATGCAGTCCAGTTTCCCACATTTGGGGACATCGCAGGGGTCAGCACATCCCAAGCGCAATGGATGAGCCTGGCCCTGGGAAAGCCACCTGACTGAGTGGGGAATGTGGGTAGAGTACCCATGAGCAGGGGAAGGAAGACGGGGCTATGGCAGAGCCTGCCAGACCTGCCAGTGGAGCATGGCGAGCAGTCTGGGGATGGATGCTCTACAGAAGGGATTATACAACCAGTGAAAAAGCAGAAATTGGAAGGCTTGGGTTTGAATTTTGGTTTTTCTATTAGTTTGATAATCTTAGACAAGTCACATCACTTTTCTTTTGTTCTTTAACCAAAACCCATTACCATTGAGCGAAATATGACTCATCATGACTCCCCATAGGCTTTCTGAGACTGTAAATCTGTGTGAGAGCAGATAGGCCCACCTTTCTTGTTCTAAAGAGTTGTTTTGGAATAATGTAGTTAAAGTGTGGTTGTTATTAGATGCCCTTGAAACTACTTTTGACCGGGAGACGGCATATGCAGGAGTAGAACTGTTTCATAGGGTTTTCTCAGTTGTCATCTTTCCGGGAGCAGATCGCCCAGCCTTTGCCCTGACAAGTGGCTGGATTGGTTCCAACTGCCAACTTTTTGGTTAGCATCTGAGTGCTTAATATTGAACCCCGTATTCGAAGCAAACAAGCAAACTCTGCCACTGAGTTGATTCCCATTCATAGTGTCTCTGTAGGACAGGGTAGAACTTCCCCTGTGGATTTCTAAGAGTGTAACTTTTAAGGGAGCAGAAAGCCTCGTCTTTCTCTGATGGAGAAACTGATGGTTTCACACTGCTGACCTTGTGGCCAGCAGACCAATGAGTAACCATTTTGCCACTAGAGCTCCTGTTTAATATACTTTCACTTTTAGTTCGTCATCATTCTTGCATGTGTCGATATTTCGTGTTTTTATATTTGTGAAATAGTTACTTGTAAAGTAAACTTTCCTTTATCCTTGACAGCCTTTTACCCCTTTGACTTCACATTTGTATTTTGGATATTTATAATGAGTTACTAGAGAAATTTTGCTCAGATTAGCATATACATTTTGAAAAGCAAATTTAGGAGTCTTTGATTTTATGTTTATCATTTTATTTTGTGATAGGAAAGACAGGTAGTGTACAGAAACGATCCTTTCAGTTTGTTGACATAGTCAGGCATCAGTTAACTATTGAGCTCCTGCCACGTTTGAGGCATTTCCCCTCAAGGAACTCAGACTCCTGTAGGGAATGCACATTATTGAGTTTATCAGCTATGAAAGTAGAGACATGGCCGGGTTTGTTGCACAGAAAAAGGACAACTCTTGGGCATATTTTTGACGAAGGTCTCTGAACTGAGTTTTGAAGGAGTTAGCCATATGGAGAGAACAGACAGTGAGCACATCAGAGAAGCTGATGACAGCTCACTGGGTAGGAGAGTAAAGAATGTTGTGGAGGTGGCAGTGGGAGAAACCGAGATTGGATAGCCATCCTGAGAGTGCTGAAGAAGGCCCTGGGAAGAATTTATGCCTTGTTTCTGTCATTCAGGGCTTTTCAAGGTGATTCTTAATCTATAAAACTCATGGTTGATTCTGATAAGAAAGTCTGATTTTACTTTTGCCCCTCAAAGCAAGTCTTTGCAAGGAAGGAACAGTGAATTAACAAATGCAGGTCAAATAAGAGCACTTTCATCCAAACCTCTTAATTACACCTGCCTTCACATAGCAAGCTTACTCCTGCCCTAGCCACTTGGGTTTGTGCTTTGATTCTCTGGAAGTTTTCTCCTCAGTTCACTTGGTTCATTAACTCACTTCCTTCAGGTTTTTGCATAAGTGGCCTCAGGCCTTCTCCAATTCCCACAATCCACCTATAGCCTTTCCTTCCATATGTCTATCATTTTTAGTCATTGTTTGGACTCAGTTGATTTTTTTTGTTTGTTTCAAAGCATTGCCATTGTTGACATCATAAAGGTGCGTGCTTTTAAAAATATATGTATTTTTTTTTGTGTGTATTTTCTGTTTGCTTCATTGAAATGCCTGCACAGTGAGGGGGATCTAGTTTATTACTGCATCTTTGCTTTTGAAGAGACATAGCATCTGTGGATTGCCTGTACTATTAGCCGATGGAAGCGTGAGCAAGTAAAGTAGTTGCTATTACGTGGGGTACGCTGTGCTGGAGAAGTTGGATTTTGACTTTGGAGTAATATTTTACATAATTTTCTTAGCAATACTCTGTGGAGGTTTTGTGTCCTTATTTTAAAGAAGAATAGATAGCTGTTCAGATAGATTAAGGAATAAATAGATACTCAAGTAGGCTTTTTTTCAGTTGATTAGTCAAAAATTTTTTATTTAAAACCTCTGGCTAAATGCTAGGTAGCGTATCCATCCAAGTTCATAGTCTTTCAGAAGTAAAGAGGGATATAATCAGATATGTGTGAGAAAACTGATCACGATAAGAAGGGGATTTGCAGAAGGGTTGGAGGAAAGGGGGAGCCCTTTGGTAGACTCTTGCCACTGTTGAGATGAGAGAGCTCACTAGGTACAAGGAATTGCCAGGACTGGTGCCTGCTAACTTGTGAAACGTTAGAGAAAAGTTCATCAACAGCTAGATTATGGGCTCTCAAAGGAAGGCTCCAAATCAAAAGAACCTCGAGCTGAAAAGGTTTCCTTGCAACAAGTGAAAGGGAGTCCGATTTGAGAAGGAATGACTGGCCATATAAAAGCACAATAATTAATTTATTTTTTAAAGTACAATAATTTAAATGGGGGGGAAAAAGCTGCCACATTACCTGGTACTGATGCAGAGTAGTCGCTGCCTTGAGGTAGCTGGAAGCTTCTGGGGAAAGCCCATAGGATGAGAGATGGAAAGAGGTCTGGTGGAAATCCAAGGCACATGGACAGAATCAGCGATGAGAGTGTAGCGAGGAGAGGGGGTCATTGAGAGGGGAAGGAAGGTCATGTCAAGGAGTGGACACTTTTAACCTGCCATAGAAAGATTCGGAAAGACGACCGAAAATTCTTCTTTGGATTGGTAATTAATGAAGGAATCTTGGAGAAAAGAAAGCCATGAGAATAGTTCAGAGAACTGTGTTTCTTGAAAAAGAGCATATATTCAGAGCAAAGTTAAAGTACATAAAACAGTATGGAAGTAATTAAAAAATATGCTACAGTGGATTACAGAGTCTAAAAGCATCTAAGACAAAGTCTGTAAATACATAAAACAATTTAGTATGTGGTGATAGTGTATACAAACCCCAGTTGGTTAAAAAAAAAAAAAGCCTTGGTGGATTTCTTATTTATTTTGAAATCATACAGTTCACATCTTTAGAAGATGTGGGTGTCAGTGGCAAGGGAGCAGGACATATCAGCACTCTTACAGTGAAGGGGCAGCTGTGAGTATGACTTGCATCTGATGTCTCTCTTACTGGGTCACATAAGGCTCTCTTTGCCTGGACTCCACCAGAAATCCTGGCTTGCTTTCTTGTTCTGATCTCTCCCTCCATTCCTTAATAAATGATTTGCACAGGAACCTCATCCTTTGCCCTCCTGACATACCGTACTAAGAAAATTGTGAGGAAGAAAATTTCTCTAATTATGCGTATTGGGAAACCTTCATATTTTGTTTCACTAATTGGATTTGCTAGTACACTAGTCTTTCAAGAGAATGGGGAAAGGGGCTCAGATGTTTAAACAACGGATTATAAAGGAATGCTGGTGGCACTGTTGGGTAAATATTGGCCTGCTAACCTCAAAGTCAAAGGAGGCCTGTTTCACAGTGGTTATGAGTTAGGCTGCGGGCGATCCTCAAGGTCAGCAGTCAGAACCTCCAGGTGCCTCTTGAGAGAAAGGTGGAATTTTCTACTGCTATAAAAAGTTCCAGTCTAAGAAGCCCACAGGGGCAGTTCGACCCTGTCCTGTAGGCTCTCTATGTGTTGGCATCGACTTGATGGCAGTGAGTTTTTGGAAACTCAGAATCAGTGGTTCAAACTCATCAGCTACTCTCTGGACAAAAAGATGAGGCTATCTGTGTCTGCAAAGGTTTATAGCCTTGGAAGCCCGATGTAGTGTTGCTGCCTGAGGAATCCTGGTTGTCGTTGTGGGTTATGTGTTGGTGAGCAAACCACAAGGTTGGTAGTTCGAAGGCACCAGATGCTCCATGGGTGAAAAATGAAGCTTTCTATTCCCAGAAAAAATTACAGCCTTAGAGACTCACAGGGATAGTTCTAATCTGTTCTTTAGGGTCACTATGCATTGAAAGTGACTTGGGTCATGAGAGGATGAGTCGGAATTAGCTCTCTGGCCATGAGTTTTGGCTTGGACTTAAAAAAATAATGATACTGTTTGAATGATAACACACAGTACAAAATGCTTCAAAATTTAAACTTGCTTTACTAAAGGTTTATTTCATCTACTTCCTTATATTTTATTTAATTTGTATAGCTACTTGGTGGAGTAGGACACATAACTTACTGATGTGGAAGTAGTGGTCAGAATGCGTAGGCACTTGCCAATGTGTAATAACTGGATTGTTAAATCCTCAGAGTGGCTGAGATTTGGGGCATGTTCCATGTACTGAGGATCTGAAAAGGCTGATGTGAATATTGAAGTACCCACCATCTTACAGAGACTAGCAAGGAGGTGTTCCCACACATCTTTTAATAAGAGAGCCAGAATTTTGGTTGTTGGCGGAGAGCTTGTGGAATGTATTATAGCCTCTGATGAACAGATGGTTTTAGAAGGTCTGACTGGTTCTAGAAGAGGAAAATGACAGAATCAATCTTAATGGTGTAGTATTTGTGCAAGTACTAAGATATCTAAATGGAAGTAAAAGAAGGTTGGGAGGTAGGGAAAACCGAATTTGTTACTGAGAAGAGTTTGGAAAAGCAAATCAAGGGCCCTGGTGGCGTAAGTGGTTGAGTGTGGAACTGCAGCCTGTGGACTTGGCGGTTCAAATCCAGCAGTGTCTCTCAGGAGCAGCACTGGGAGTGCCCACGACCACCAGAGGCAGTGATGCCCACAAAAAAAAATAAAAGTAAATCAAGGAATGACCTGTGTAATGAGTGTAGGGGGGGGGGGGGGGGAAGAAGAACAAGTGGATGGCCCTGGGATGATAGATAAGAAAAACAGGACAGTAGGACAACCTTGGGGAGGAGGGAGGAGGGAGGAGGGAGGGGTCAGGATAGAGGGCCTGTTTTTCCCAGAGGCAGAGGAAGATTACCTTTTTCAGAATGGGGAAGGAAAGGATGTGTTGGAAAATATGATTGTAAAAGTTCGTGTAAAGTGACTTTATTCTTGATGAGTTAGGTGGCCAAATAAATTGGTTTGGGAGTAGAAGTGTATGTGAACTTTGAATTATGCTAAGAAATAAGCGTTTGAGTGCTTTTCAGGAGCCAGGTGAGATAGTTAAGGTTTATTGTGCCAACCTGGCAGATTAATTGAAGGGCGGAGAGATAAACAGTGAGCCTCACCATTGTAGTTCTCAGGTCTTTTGCTTTTTGATGGTCAGACCAGGGTGCAGCTGCCTTAGCCAGTTCCCTGCTTCAGCTGGCAAGGCGCACTTCCTACAAGACATCCCTGAGGAGAAGCCCCATGAATCTACCCTGCTGCAGCCCTGGGTGCTGGAGCGGTCACGCGGAAACCCCTGCTAGTGCAGGGATGCTTGCACACTCACTGACTAGGCTTTCTTTCCTCCTGCAATCGGCGCCATTGCATGTGTCTTGTGAGATTGAAGAGGACTTTGTAGATCCCTGTCAGACATAAGGGCTAATGTTGGACTTAGGGGCTTGGACAGCACTGGGTTGGGATACTTTCTTAATGTATATTTACCATTTATGTAAAACTCTCTCTTACATACATAGAGGTTCTCTGGATTTGTTTCTCTAGTCTACCCCGGCTAACACACTAGGTACTATAGATTTTATTTATAACTTCAGTACAACCCCTTAAAGACAAACCTACTGTCACAGTTGATTGCAATTCAGTGACCCTCTGGTTTCTGAGGCTTTGTAAATCTTTACGGGAGTAGATAGCCTCGTATTTCTCTCTTAAACTCAATATCGCTCCTACTTCCTTTTTAACACAGGTTCATGAGAGATTACATAACCAGTCAGTAGTACTGCTCAGTTTGAACCCAGATCTTTCTGCCCAGGGCCTATTTTACTACCAAGAGACAGGGGAAATTTGAGAATTCCCCTCCCATTTCCCCAGAGAGGCTCTTCAACTTCTGTTTAACAAGGCTATATTCTTACTTTCCAGGGGTCAGATGATTTCTGCTGAAGATTGTGAATTCATTCAGAGATTTGAAATGAAGAGAAGCCCAGAAGAGAAGCAAGATATGCTTCAAGCTGAAGGCAGCCAGGTGCTTAATACAACTATTATATAAAGTCACTAAAAATTCTAGAAAAACAAATTTTACTGATTTTTTAATATCCCATTTTAGCTAAGAACCATAATTTAACTAACACTTTTTTTGGGGGGGGGGGCATCACTGCCCTCTGGTGGTCGTGGAAGCTACCCAGCCTTTTTCCTGGAGAGCTGCTGCTGGATTTGAACCGCCAAGCCAATGGGCCGCAGTCCCGCACTCAACCACTACACCACCAGGGCTCAGCCCCTATAAAACTTTTTTTTACTGGAAGTCATTTATATTAAGTATGTATATACTTCCCCCTTTTCCGCATTTCTGAGCATGTTCTTCATATAGATTCCTAGAAGGAAAATTACCTCTTCAAATATATGACATTTTAAAGAGTGTGTAAACATTGTAAAAAAAATTTCCACTTTGAATTGTTAATACCAATGAAGTATATAAAAGTAGGTTAAGAGGTGGAGGAGAAATTGCCCTCGCTGTCCCCAATCATGTCGGAACCAATCAGAGTGCTGGTTACTGGAGCGGCTGGTCAGATTTCATACTCCCTGCTGTACAGCATTGGAAATGGCGCTATTTTTGGTAAAGACCAGCTCCTGATCCTCGTGCTGTTGGATATCCCCCCCATGATGGGGGTTCTGGAGGGCGTCCTGATGGAGCTGCAAGACTGCATGCTTCCCCTCCTGAAAGATATCGTTGCAACTGATAAGGAAGAGATGGCCTTCAAAGACCTGGACATGGCCTCCATGCTAAAGAGGGAGGGGGGAGGGTATGGAGAGGAAAGACTTGCTGAAAGCAAATGTCAAAATCTTCACATCCTAGGGGACAGCCTTGGATAAGTATGCCAAAAAGTCCATTAAGGTTATCGTTGTGGGTAACCCCGCCAACACCAACTGCCTCACTGCCATGAAGTCGGTGGCGTCCATCCCCAAGGAGAACTTCAGTTGCCTGACTCGTCTGGATCACAAGAGAGCCATGGCGCAGACTGCTCTTAAACTTGGTGTGATTGCTCGTGACGTCAAGAATATCATCATCTGGGGGAACCATTCCCCAACTCAGTATCCAGATGTCAACCAGGCCAAGGTGAGGTTACAAGGAAAGAAAGTTGGTGTTTACGAAGCTCTGAAAAATGACAGCTGGCTCAAGGGCGAGTTTGTCGCAAATGTGCAGCAGCGTGGCGCCGCTGTCATCAAGTCTCGGAAGCTGTCCAGTGTGATGTCAGCTGCAAAGTCATCGGTGACCACATCCGGGACATCTGGTTTGGAGCCCCAGAGGGCGAATTTGTGTCCATGGGAATCGTCTCTGATGGGAACTCCTATGGCATTCCTGACGATCTGCTCTACTCATTCCCCGTCGTTATCAAGAATAAGACCTGGAAGATTGTTGAGGGTCTCCCTATCAATGATTTCTCCTGTGAGAAGATGGATCTTACTGCAAAGGAACTGACAGAAGAAAAAGAAAGTGCTTTTGAATTTCTTGCCACTGCCTGACTAGACAATCACCATCATGTTACTAATTGCCCCAAAACTGAGGAATCTAAATGTCGTCTTTGACTCTAGTACCAAATAATAATAAAACTGTACTTAAATTACTTGTAGGGAGAAAAAAAATCACATCTTAGGGATCATGTGCTTCTTGGTATAGATTTGTGACAGTTTATCATCATGGTGTTAGTGTTGCATTCTAAATAAAAATATATCTTCCAAGGGGGGGAAAAGTAGGTTAAAAGACATTGAAAAGAAGAAAATGAGAATTATTGTATCTGATTACCTCTGTGAAAGGTAACCTGTGTTAAAATTTTAGTCTGTATTATCACTAGTTATTTTCTATGCATATATAACCTACACACCTATTAAAGTTAAAATTTATTATTTATAAATACAAACATGAACTTTTAAATGATAATGTGATGTTATATTTGGTTTTGTTCTTTTCATTTAATCTTACATAACACTTTCATGCCTATAGAGATATTCCAGTGACTTTTAAATTCTAGTGTGTACTGTTCCATTTAATGAATGAACCATAATCAGTTCCCGACTGGTGATTATTTTGACTCTGTTTATTGTTTCTGTTATAAGCAGTCTTGAGATACGTATCCTTAATTATATCCTTATCAGAAACCAAAATTGTTGTCGCGGTAATACCCTTGTTCCATGATCTCTGCATTCTGTTGTACTACCTGTCTTCAGAATCAGCATGAGTATGGATTTCTCCACATGGTTTGGTTGTCTTCCAAGTTTCTCAGTGTAAATGAGTCAGTCCTTCTTCTTGAAGTAATATTATTTTCTTTCATTGCCTTAGCTTCATTGATCGTCAGGATTCTTGCTTGGGACTCTCGCATTTTCTTCATTTCATGTTTTTACTTTCAGTTTGTAGCACCATTGGGTTTGGTGACTGATTTTTGCACCCTCAAATTCCCGAAGATATTGCAAAGGAAATGTTTCTTTTCTGTCCTGAGATCATCAGCAAGATGAATGTGAAAAAAAAGAAAAAAAAAGGCATTTATCAAATGATTTGAAAATTTGTAAAGGTTTTTGATGTATACTGATGAAAATGTGTTTTTGATAGATTGTATCAACTTACCAGACCTCCTCGTACTAAATGAGAGTACTCTTTTTATTGCTCCCTCACTCAGACTGGGGCTTATCCCTCATTTATGTTGGCCGTTTTGATAGGTGAAGAACAGTATCTTACTGTAATAATGTTGCACATTTTGAAATTGTTTTTGGCATGTCAGTATCCGTAGTATTTGTTTATGTACGCTTCAATAGAAATGGAAGAGTGTATACTATTCAAATGCCTGTGTATGCCAGTTCTGTGTGTGCTCTATTTCTCTAACTTCTTTGTTAACTTTTTGACATAGTTTAAGAAGCCTTTTGCTATATTGACGGGTCTTTGATGGATTAGGCATTGGGCTGCTGACCGTCAGGTTGGTGGTTCAAAACCTTTAGCTGTGTCAGGGAGTAGAGGGAACTTGCTCTGTTGAAATTTAAATTGTGAGGTCTTACTCTCCTTTGTGATATCTTTTGTGTCAGCATTTGAAAGAGATTCCACACCCTGAGTGCTTGTACACTGAAGGGTATCTCATCAGTGTTCATTTAACAGATCCATCTTCAGTCCTTCTATGTGCATAGTGAGGTGAGCCCTGGGGCAGAGATGATGAGACCACATTCAATTCTTTTTTTTTTTTAGGCATCACTGCCCTCAGGTGGTGGGAGTAGGAGGCCCAGCCTTTGCTCCGTGGAGCTGGAATCGAACCTCCATCCCAGTGGGCCGCAGTCCCGCACACAACCACTACGCCACCAGAGCTCAGCCCCAATTCAATTCTTCATGGAGTTATAAAAGTTACTTCTTGCTTACAATGTCTACTGGATAGGTCTTCATAGGGTGGTTCTCAGAAAATAAGTGTGTGATTTCATCTGTACAAAATGCCAGGACCAGTTGCCAATTTGGAATCATGGTGACCCTATCTATGTATGTGAGAGCAGAACCATCCTTCAAAGGGTTTTCAGTAGAGGGCTTTTTAGAAATAGGTTGTTAGACTTTTCTTCCAACATGCTTCTGAATGGATTTCAACCTTCAACCTTCGGTTTGCAGCCAAGCTTGTTAACAGTTGGCCCTGATCAGGGTGTATGTCTGTAAAGAAGAATTGGGACAGAAATGCCAAAAGCAGCTTACATTTATTGGCTATAAGGGACTGATCTTCTGTTTATTACTTCAATGTTTTGCTTTTTAAAAAATTGGGTAATTGTCACTGTTGATTTTTATTTTTAGTCATGTGAGTATTGTTATAGTTATTATTTTTATTGTTTTTAATTCCAGTATTTAAGTGGCAAGTGGGCTTCTGTAGAATGTATAACTCATAGATAGAACATAAACTCTGGAATCTTATTTACTATGCTGAAGATTGATTGAGTGAATGAATACTGAATTAAATGTATATAGGGTTTGAAAGGTTTCTCAGGTTATGACACTGTATTTATTATTATTTCATGCATAGAGCCATATTTTTATGGGTGATTGAAACCAGACAGATGAATTTTCATTATTTGTTATTTGCCGATTCAAGTTAATTTTGATTACTTGATATTAGATTGCTGACTATTGCGCATGATCTCAATAAGACCCATTTCTACTGTTTGGCATATTTTCTGATATAGGGCACTTGGTTTGCTGAAGGAATCCACATATAATTTGTCTTGATTCTTACTACAAACCTGAGAAAAATGGTAGTAAACATATTGTTGGCTCTAGCTTTTACTGAATTTCAGAGAGATTTTTACATAGTTGGTTTTTTGTAGAAGGGAAGTAAGACAATGTCTGCTGATTCCAACCATCATAGCTTTTTTGCTGTACTATTCCATTTCTCAGTAAGTGTAAAAGATAAAATAAGTTTTGATTGTCTCCGTAACTGAGGCTTGATGTTGTTATGTCTCCTCATGAGTTGATAGTAGCTAGATATGTCCATGTAAAATTAGAAGATATTTTGAACATTATCACTAGATAATCAAAATGGTGGGTACAAGTCAGAATATGGTCTTCCCTCATAGCAAAACAATAATTGTCAAAGATGCATACTTTTAAAAAGTATGCATGTTCTGTAATTAAAATCGCTTAGTAACAATTTATGGTAGAGAAATGTTTCACCAAAATTCCATTACAATACCCATGATCGAAAACAATAGTGAATGTAGATTTTCTCTTTTTCTAGTGTGCTAAGACATTCATAAATCTGATGACTCATATCTCCAAAGAACAGACAGTTCAGTACATTCTAACTATGGTTGATGACATGCTGCAGGTAGGTATAATCTTCATCTTTTTGTTTACTTCAGGATCATCTTTGGGAGGTTTCATTTACCAAAACAGAAAATCTTCTTGCAGTATTGCTGATTCCGGCTTATAGCCACCATGAGGACAGAATAGAATGAATGGCCCTATAGGTTTTTCAAGACTGTAATCTCTTTTTTTTTGGGGGGGGGTGGACACCACTGCCCTCTGGTGGTGGGAATAGGCGGTCCTCAAGGCTGTAATCTTTATGGAAGTCGTTTGTTACATTTTTCTCCTTTGGAACAGTTAGTGGGTTCTTGAACCACTGACCTTTTGCTTAGCAGTCAGTCACTAAACCACTGGCTTCTTTGTTTTACTTAATAAAAACTTACTGCCACTGAAAACTCACAGCAACTTTAGAGGACAGTGCGGCTTTGCCTTTGTGAGTTTCTCAGACTGTTAGGGTAGATTAGAGAAATAAATTCATAGACACTCATGTAATAAGAAAGAGCTGTTAATACTGAGGAAGCATCCCAGCCCAGTCTAGTCCAAGCCCATAAATCCGATGTTAGTCCCTATGTTCAATACCAATCTATAAAGTCCTTTCCAGACTCACGAAACACGTGCAGTGACACCAAATGCAGGACAATGCCAGTGGGTAGAATGTCATTGGAGCCAGTGTTGGTGTAAACATCTCAGTGTTGCCAGGGGTCACCAAGTGGCTCCTCAGTTTCCAGGGCATAGGGTCTAGCAGAGTAGTGCCATGTATCTTATTAGTAGAGCATCTCCAAGGGAGTGAGGAGGGTGGTGGGGGGTGTCTCTTGCCTCCAAGGAGGAAGTACCAGATTTTCCAGAATTCTCAGGAGAAGGCCATGTCCACACAGAAGCCTCATTGGCTATGATCTGATTGACAGGCTAGACCCCACCCCTATACTCTTGAACCTCAAATTGACAAATGATTATATAACTACCACAAAGACTGGAGCTGTTTAACTGCAGATTTGTGGATGGTGCCTGAACCTGTAACCATATACAGTCTAGGAATTTTTTTAAGGGTAATAGTGTATTATTCTTAATTATATGAGTCATAATTGGTAATAGTGCTAAATATGGAATGTTTTTCCATTTTCAAGGAATTAATGTATTTTTCCCATGATACTTAAGGAATATCACATATTTGGCAAATCATATGAGGCTTTCTGGAGATGCTACAAATTTATAGATGATGTGGTACCTTCTCTTTGAATCACTCAACAGGTTTTAGAGCCCACGTATCCCAGGGCTGTTCTGGTACTGAGGGTTTAGAGCTGATGCTTATTATATGAAAAATTTCTAGTTGCTTAAAATTGTATTTTTTTGTTTGTTTGTTTTTTGTGTTTTTGGGCATCACTGCTTTCTGGTGCTGGGAGTAGGAGGCCCAGTCTTTTCTCCATGGAGCTGGAATTGAACCTCCATCCCAGTGGGCCGCTGTCCCACACACAACCACTACGCCACTGGGGCTCAGCCCTTAAAATTGTATTTAAAAAAAAAATTGTATTTTCTTCTTTACTGAAGGCAGTGGGTCCTTCTCTAGTCATAGTTTTTTTTCTTATTCCGCAGTTTAATCGAGTCTCAGATTGTTAGTGGATCGACAAGTTCTTGATGAGATGGGCATGATCCTTCCTGATAACATGTCCAAAGGACAGGAGACAAAGTCTCCCCATCCTGGCCTTTAAAGAGTATTCTGGCTGTACTTATTCAAAGACACATCTGTTTGTATTTTTGGCAGTTCAAGGTACTTTCATTATTGTTTAGCAATACCATCGTTCAAATGCCAGATTCAGATTCCCCGAGTACTCTGCTTGTTTTTGTATTGTCAACTAATTACTCAAATGGATGACAGTTTTGGTTTTGGTTGAGTAGTAGATTATGCACATTTTAAAAAATAAATCATTTTATTGGGGACTCATACAACTCCCATCACGATCCATACATATATCAATTGTATGCAGGCCACCTTTGCACACCTGTTGCCATCATCACCCCCGAAACATCTTCCCTCCACTTAAGCCCCCTGAACCAGCTCCCCATATTTTCGAATATGTACATTTTTGATAGTTTTGCTTCTCTTTTGTGTTAGAGGGCACTTAGTTTCCTGTTTGTTTTTCTCTTTAAAGTCAGATCTCTAAAAGATGCTTCTCATTTTTTTATTTTTTCAAAAGTAATTTCTTTCTTTGCTTTCCATAGTCAGCTCCCTGATATGTCATAAGTCTCTGGTGGTTCTTTTAAGTTAGGGCCTCTTCTTGGGCCATATTCTTTCCTCCACAACTGCTTAAAAATGTGTCAGTTGGAAGCATCAGAGAGAGCTTTGCTTGGATACAGCCCTAATTTTTCTCATTTCATTTAATTGGGAGTTTTGTTAGCTTCTATTCTGAGGGTCTGAGTTTTGTTCATTTTCTTTTTCTCTTGTTAATCTGGTTGTCAGTGGGGCAGGGAGTATGTTGAGAGATTCAGAGCTAGGTCAGTGCCATTGTCCTCAGCTACCAACCCAATATACTTGACCAAATTCATTTATAAAATTATATTTTAATTGAGAAATTCACATAGCTATGTGTCTCTGTACTATTTAAAAATTGTTGTGACTTAAGTTCCTCCCACTTTTCAGTTATTTCATTGGAATAATTTCTGAAGAGACTGTTTCTGGACAGAATAGTTTGCTTAATTTTCCTCATGTATTTAGTTTTTAGTGCATGAGCTTGAGGACTAAATTGTTTTCTGTCGCTGGATCCACAGCAATTGCTAAGGTTTGAAACTTGAGTACACCTGGGAGAGTGGGGGCTGCATGTGTTCTATCCATTGCTTATCTTTATGAGGAATAGACATTGGCAAGAACCCAATTGAGTGGACTTTAAATTTATGTAATGTTTCTTATCAAATATAGTTTTGTAAACCTTACATAGAATACTGTATTCGTGTACATTACATGAGAATTGCATGGAAATCAGTTACTTTGGAAATCATCTGCCAAGGGAGTAAAAATGAACTGTGTCAATTTTGTGCCCTTTGATAAAATGATAATACCATATATTATAACTATTCATTACTTAATTAGATTGTAACCTGTTCCTCAAGGAGGTAAGTTTAAGAATTACATTTTGACTTAAAAATGCTAATTGTTCTATGTGCGATTTTTTTTTAGCAAACATTGCTGGTTAACAAATATACTTGCACAATGAGCCAGAAAATGGATTTCAGCCAGTGATAGGCAGAGAAAGTCTTAAGAGAGAGGTGAAGTTTATGTGCTCTCAAGAAAGAATTCACTCTTCTTCAAATGCTGTCATGATATACTCCTGATTTTTTTTATTGTGATAGGCTACGATTAACCTGGAATGTTTGATGTTTGTATAATTCAGTTCCTCTAATCAACTTGTAAGTAGTTGAGGTGCTTCTAGAGTTCATTTATGATGTTTCTGCATGGTACTGATTTCATGTGTGTGGAAACAGGTGCCTGCTTTGTGTTCACATGGCCACACTGGGAAGGGCAGAGCAGAGGTGCAGGCTAAGATCCCTCATTGCCTTTCCCTTTGCAGGATTGGATTTCCCATCCTGCTTCAACTGATGTAAAATAAACAGAATAATTAAAAGTAGGTTTTTTTGTTTTTAGACTATCTACCTGCCCATAACAAGAATAACAGAAAAATTACACACATGGGGGGGCGGGGGGGGGGGGAGACACATATTCACTTAGATTCATAGTCAAGTGAATATTGATGCAATTCAGTTTTTATATTGTTTAGTGAAATGTATTCTGATTAGTGTCTTTTTTTCTTTTTCAGGAGAATCATCAACGTGTTAGCATTTTCTTTGATTATGCAAAACGTAGCAAGAACACTGCCTGGTCCTACTTTTTGCCAATGTTGAACCGTCAGGATCTCTTTACTGTTCATATGGTAAATTCAAAATTGATCACATTTCTAATTTAGGGAAGAAAACTTACCCTGGATTTCATGCACCACAGAAACAAGAAGCAAGCAGACAAACAAAAGAACCAACAATGACTAATCCAGCAACAAAAAAACTAAGAAAAATCTCAGTCAAAAAACAAAGCACACTGACAGCTGAAAAGAGAAAGACAAACAAACAAAGCACAGGGTGATGAACAACAGAAAAATGGGTGAAGGGAAGCAGTGGATGGTGTAGTATATGAAAATGATAACTTGTAATTTATCAAGGGTTCATGATGGTAGAAGTGCAGGGGAGGAAGGAAAAAAATGAGCTGATACCAAGGACTCAAGTAGACAGAAAATGTTTTGAAAAGGATGATGCAATATATATACAAATGTGCTGTATGGATTGTTATAAGTAAGAACTGAAAGAGCCCCAATAGAATGATTAAAAAACCAAACTAAAACACAAAGCATGGCTGAGCCCCGGTGGCATAGTGGTTGAGTGCGGGACTGCGGCCCACTTGCCTCCTAACTCCCACCAGAAGGCAGTGATGCCCCCCAAAACAACAAAAAACAACAAAAAACAAAACACAAAAGCATAAAATAATGAAAACTGAAAGGTTTAATGGTCAAGAGAGATCAGTTGATAAAGGTTTTTCATTTTAATCTAACTAGATCGACCATAATCATCTGTACAGTGTTTTCTGTCTGACAGGCTATTTACATCCCTGGACTATGTCTCGAGGGAATTTACTAGCAGTTTAATTCATGTGAGGACCCTGGAAGTGGATTTTGGGCTTCCCTGGCTACCCATAGCCTACAAACGAGGTGTTCAGAATTTAAATTCTGATGCCATTCTTTCTTTTGGATTTGGATTTTGCGCTTTACGATCCTTGGATCACGCAGGCTGTGTACATCTTCCATGTGGACCTGGTTGATGCCTCACTTAGATGGCTGCTTGTTTAAGATAAGTCTTCAAGACCCCGGATGCTAGTCTTTCGTTAGCCACACACCATCAGGTTTCTGGAACCCACTGTGCACCCACGTCTTCAGTGATCTCTTCATTGAGATGAATAGTGAGCAGGATCATACGATAAGAACTGGTTATTCATAGATTGGGGCTAGAGTAAGGTTCGAGCTCCAAATCCATTTATATGTCTATGGTTTACTTATGTCTCTGGTTCACTTTTGAGACATCATTATCATTTTGTAGTAGACATTATAAGTCAACTCCTGTGACATAAGAGTTGATAGTGCCTTTAATTTATCCAGTGGGATAAAAAACGCTGTTGAGAAAAAGAAATTAGACATGTATAGGCCTGCTTTTCAAATCACAATAAGTGAATTTTTTGCTTGTGCAGATTATACACTTGAGTGGACACTATTTACATGAATAATGGGGTTTGGTGATAGGGCAAAGCTTTCAATTAGGGCAAAGCTTTCAATAACACTCATTCACAAACACGAAATCACAAACACGAAATCCTACCAAACTAATACATTGTCATAAAAAAGCAATGAGGGCATTGAAATAGTAACAGTATGGTAGTTCTGGCCCACCTTTCAATTAGCACCTTCAAAGCAAGAGATCCAAACCAGTCCAATGACTGTCAATTACATCACCTTTGGTGGCAATCATTTGTTCCTTCTCACACTAGGGTGTTTGAGGATTAGATACAAGGGAATTTTGTCAGTCCTCACAACTGCTACCAGGTGAGTTTGAGGTAAAGCCTGTTGTACCACAGGTTGCTGTAAGTCAGAATTGACTTAATGGCATCCAGCATCAAGACAACACCTATATAAGCAGGCTTAAAAAGTTTGTAGAAGAATTCCATTATCTTTTAATTCCATTTTCTCTATGAACTTTTAAAATTGTATATATTTCCACTACTCACCCATCAGTTTTTTGGATTGCAGTAGCTCATAGGTTGCTGTGATACTGCCGGCCATATATATATATTTTTTTTCTTAAGGCATCATTGCCCTCAGGTGGTGGGAGTAGGAGGCCCAGCCTTTGCTCCTGGGAGCTGGAATTGAACCTCCATCCCAGTGGGCCGCAGTCCCGCGCACAACCACTACGCCACCGGGGCTCAGCCCCTGCCGGCCATATTTTAGTGGCGCTTCCAGACTAACACTAGGAAGAATAACCTGGTGCTCTGCTTACAAGATTGACTAGTGAAAACTTTATGAACAGCAGTAGACTATTGTCTGATACAGTGCTGGAAGAAAATCCCTCAAGTTAGAAGGCATTCAAATACAAAAGGGAAGAGACCTCAAACACTGCCTCCTCAAAAAAGAGTTGACCTTAATGTGGATAGAACAAAACTTTGGGGACCATCATTTGCTAATGTGACAAGATTCAAACTGAGAAGTCACTGCAAACCTTTCTTAATAACTGCAATGTGGAATGTACAAAGTATTGGCATAGGAAAATTATAAAACATTAAAAATGAAATGGAATGTATAAAGGTTGATATACTAGACATTGATGTGCAAACTAAAATGAACACATAATGGCCATTTTGAACCTATGGTTTGAATGGCAGATTGAAGAATGGCATCACATTCATCATCATGAATAACATTTCAAGATCTAAAGTTTAACTTTACTGTGATAGAATACTGCCCACATGCTTTACCTGGAAGACCAGTTAGTATCACTCTTTTTCATACATACATACCCACCATTAATGCCAAAAGTGAGGAAAATGAAGATTTTTATCTACTTCTGCAGTTTGAAATTGATCAAGCATAATAGGATGGACTGTTATTTACTGCTGATTTTACTGAACTTAAAAGCAGTATTTGGAAAATGGCTTTGGTAAAATAAATGCCAGAGATAGTATGATAGAATTTTTCAAGACCGATGTTTTATTCATTGGAAATGTATTTTTCAATAACACAAATGCCAATGGACTTTCAACTACATCTGTGAAAACAGATGATGAAGGTTAATCTCAGAACAAGTCCAGGGGCTGACTCCAGAACAGAACCATAAGTTAGTTGTATGCAAATTCAAGTTGAAGTTGAAAAATTGAAAAATTCATGAGAGCCAAAATATGACTTTGAGTTTATTGTACCTGAAGTTAGAGACCATCTCAAGGACCTATTTAACACATTGAACACTAAAGGATCAAAGGACATACACTCTGTGTAAGGACATCATACATGGAGAAAGGAAAAGATCCTTAAAAAGATAGCAGTCAAAATAGATGTCAGAAGAGACTGAATTTGCTCTTCAGTGTTGAATAGTTAAAAGTGAATAGAAGAAAAAACAACGTATTTCAAAAAGCACAAGAAGAGTAAAGGTATTATGAAATGTGCATAGAAATGGAGTCAGAAAAGCAACAGGGAAGAACTGCTTGGCATTTTTCAAGCTGAAAAGACTGAAGGAAAAAAATTTAAACTTTGACTTCAAATATCAGAAGATTCCATGTGCAAAATATCGAGTAGTGCAGGAAGAATCTAGAGATGGAAGGAATACACAGAGTCACTGTACCAAAGACAACTGAGTGACATTTACCCACTTAAGAGATAACATATGGTCAAGACTTGATTGTCTTGAGGGAAAAGTATGTGTTGACTGGAAGGTGCTGGCAAAAAATGAAGCACTCATCTATGCAATAAATTTAGAAGACTGGTCTCTGGAAAGTCAACTAGAAGCAATCCATATTTGGACTCATTGCAAAGATATCTGGTCCAGTAGAATGCACACATTGAATAATACAAATATAAAATATGAGTAAAAATTTGCTGAATTCATAAACAGTTTCAGCATTGCATTGACAGGGAACTGTAAGAAATTGAAGCTGGATTCAGAAAAGAGTCTTGCTTAAGTAGACTGGACCTTGGTTAAAAGCCGGGAACAACATAGAAAGATGTTTACTTGTGTTTCATTGACTAATCAAAGGCATTCTCCTGCATGGATCAGAACAAATTATGAATAACACTGCCAAGAAAGGGAAGTCCGGGAACATAAAATTGTGATCAGTTAGAACTGGTGTATAGAATAGACAAAGGATCAGTCATTTGAATAGTAGCTGCAGAAACCGTTGGTTTAAAATCAGGAAAGGTGTGCACCTGGGTTGTGTTTTTTCCTCATACTTCCATCTGTCTGCTTAATAAACCCTCGGAGAAGCTAGGCAGCAGGAAGGAGAACGTGGCATTAGGATTGGAGGACGGCTCGACATGTGTGATAGGAAATGGGAACAACCATGCTTGTTGAAAGCAGAGTATCTTCGAGCATTTACTGAGGAAAATCAAAACTATAACCTTCAGTATGGATTCAGCTTAATGTATGGAAAACAAAAATCATTACAATTGGACCAATAATATGATAAACCAGATTTTAATTGTCAAAGATGTATTTTACTCGAGTCCACATCAGTGCTCGTGGAAGAAACAGTCAAGAAATCAAATGACGTGTTGCATTGCACAAATGGGCTGCAAAAGCCCTCTTTAAAATATTAAAGGACACTAGTAATACCACTTTGAGGACTAAAGTGTGCCTGATACAAGACATGATACTTTTTTTTTAAGCTATGATACTCTTGATATTTTCTAGAACCATGCATATATGTATACACACATACCTAAACTTGACAATAAATAGAAAAGAATGAAAAAGATGTGATAACATTTGAATTATGGTGTTGGCAAAGAATCTCGAAGATAGGCAGGACTGCTAGGAGAATGAACAAATCAGCCTGGGAAGAAATACACCCTGAATTTTCCTTAGAAGCAAGTATGGTGAAACTTGAACTCAGGTTCTTTGTTTTTTTTTGTTTTTGGTGGGGGGGGGGAACATCACAGAATTCTGGTGATTGTGGTCGCTACCCAGTGCTGCTCCTGAGAACCGCCGCTCGATTTGAACCGCCAAGTCCGCGGGCCGCAAATCCACACTCAACCACTAAACGCCACCGGGGCTCAGCCCCAAACTCAGGTTCTTTGTATATGTTATCAGCAGTGTCCAATTCCTGGAGAAGGATATCTTGTTTGGTAAATCAGGAAAAATGAGCTCCTTAAGGAAATAGATGTACAAGTGTGGGCTCCCCAAACTGATGGTGATGTGGGGCGGGCTGGATTTTGTTCCGCTGCACGTTTTATTGCGGTGAGTTGGCCCATACTGGATGGCACCTCACAGCAGGAGCGCATGTGCATGTGCATGTGCATTTCAAATTGAAATAAAAAAAATATTTGGAGGAGTTGGAAGTTTTAAAAATCATGTAGCAAAGTAGTTATGAGACTTGGTAGGTGATATGACCTTTGAATCAATATAGTCTTAAATGGATTTCTTATTTGTTTTTAGGCAGCAAGAATTATTGCCAAACTAGCAGCGTGGGGAAAAGAATTGATGGAAGGCAGTGATTTAAATTACTACTTCAACTGGATAAAAACTCAGCTGAGCTCACAGGTAAAAAAAAAATTCTTGTATCTTTGAAAGTAATATATTACTTGTGTTCTTGTAAGCTATTTCTGGTAAATGTAATTAAGTTAAATTTTAGAAATTAAAATAATGCCAGTTTGAACTTGATCAGATTTCTCTTAAATTTGCTAGTCTGTTCATCTCTTCTCTTTTTGTTTGGATTAAATTCAAGCTTTTCTGTCTTTTGTGTCTTGGGTACTTTCTGCTCTTGCTTTCCTGTGGCCAGGTAGTGTCTTCATTCTACATGACCGCCATAATCACACAAATTGGATCATTGAAAAGTATGCATAAAACTTCAAACAGCCCACTTGTAAGGCTTTTGATGAAGGCAGAAGAAACTTGTATCAGACGAAAGAGAATGCAGCTCTCAGGGCTGGCATCTGGATCAAGGACTTTGTGTGAGAAATCTTGGTTTTGGGAGAGCTTCTTGAAGTTTCAAGTGGAGTCTCATTTCCTCTGACCCTGTAACCAGGCCACTAAGTTTATGCAATTACACTAGTAAACACACTGGTTTTGGTAATGTCTGGGGAGTTTTTAATGGTCTATTGCCTATCAGGAATCATTACTGCATTTACTTGTTGTGGCCAGGAACCGAGCATCCTTGGGATCAGACACATTTCCCCAGTGTAATGTAAAATAACTCACTCATAGAGATTAATGCTCAGTGTCTTGATTGTATTATTTTGAGATTGAGCAATTTAGAACCTAAACTCATAAATGGAACCTGCATTTATTGATAGCCATAGTTGATTTTGGACTTCTGAATTTCTACATTCCTGTGGAAAATAATAACTTGGTTGTTTAAGACTGGTAAAATGACAAGTTTTCTGTGTTTGTCTTAATGGCTCCATAAAAAAAAAAAAATCAAACGAAAAACTCCCCAAACTAAACTCATTGTCAAGAAATAGTTTCTGAGTCAAACGAACCTCTGAAGCAGAGTCTAACTGGCCTGTGGTTTCTGAGACTGTAAATCTGTATGGGGATAGAAAGCTTCGTCTCTCTCCCATGGAGTCACTGGTGGTTTTAAACTCCCGATGTCTCAGCAGCCCAATATGTAAAGAACAAACCCATGAGGGTGCTTTCATGGCTTCTTTCAATGGAACAAAGACTGCACTTCTTGAGACTCTGAATGTGGTGTGGTGTGGTGGTGTGTGTGTGTGTGTGTGTGTGTGTGTGTGTGTGTAGTTACTGTTTGTTGGTAAAGACTTGATAGGAATGATCCTCAGGATATGAGTGAAGAAGGGAGGATAGGAAAGAGTATTCTGGGAAAAAAGAAAATTTTGTGGGTATGGGTGTCATGGGGATGGAATGGAGAAGTGGGTCCTGGAGAAATAATATTGTGAGTTATTGAGTTGTTAGCATTGAACTAATACATATGCACTTGAAATAAAAATTTGAAAAGTTATTTAGATTGTAGGTGGCTTTATTGTTTGTAATGGATTTTAATTTCAGGCATAAGATAGAAACCCCGTGAAAGGGCTGAGCCCCAGTGCTGTAAGCGGTTGAGTGCGGGACTGTGGCCCACAGGCTTGGCGGTTCAAATCTAGCAGCGGCTCTCAGTAGCGTCACTGGGTAGCGCCCACGACCACCAGAGGCAGTGATGCACCGCTCTCCTCCCAAAAAAGAAACCCCGTGAAATTGGCTTAGATTTACTTTTGTCTTATTAATGATTACCTTTTTTATTTTTCATTAGGAACTGGGGAAGGATTTCTTATTTGGATAGGATAGTTCATGGTTTTGAACACAATTGTGTATTTTTTAATGTTAGTGTTGCGTTTTGGGGATAGTTAAATATTTTTAGAAGAGCTACAAACTAGAATTTACCAACTTTGTGAGGTATTTTAAAAACAAGATATGTAGAACACAAAAGTGGATGTGTAAAAAAGAAGATTTAAAAGTTTTAAAATAGGGCTGAGCCCCGGTGGCGTAAGTGATTGAGTGAGGGACTGCGGCCCGCGAGCTTGGCGGTTCAAATCCAGCGGTGGCTCTCAGGAATAGCAATGCCCCCCCAAAAAAACCAAAAACAAAACAAAAAAAGTTTTAAAATAAAAAAAAGTTTTAAAATCATTTATGTTTTTTTGCGGGAACTCCAAAGAGATCATATAGAAATTCCATTGCTTTTAATTTTATTTTTTTCATAGAACTTTTGAAGACCCTGTGTGTATTTGTGGAACCAGAATATTTTGATATGCCTTCCTCCCTGTTCCCCCTCCTTCTCCCCTTTTTTAAAGTCATATTTTTGCTATTTGGCATTATTTCTCCCTTAAGCAAACTACATTTGACTGTAGTGTTAAAACCTTCATATATTGTTAAAATGAAACTTTTCATAAAATGAAAACTGGCAGGAAGAAATGTTTTCTCCATTTTCCAGTTAGTGTGTTGGGTGATTTCACTTGAAACTTGTCCTCCTGGGACTGACATTAGCATTGTACCTCACAGGTGACTTGTCACTTTCAGAATAAATATTGCTATTGTAACCAGGCCCAAAGTTTGGGGGAAGATATCTTTTTGTTGCAATTACTGCATGCAAATATATCAATGTTTTGACAAAGGTACTTCTTGGTCTTAGTTAACTGTTCTTTAAGCTGCTTTCTCTGTTTTTAGTATAGTCCTTTATCATCAAGCCTTTGGCTGGATGGGTTTTGGCATGGCTTTTCAGCTTTACAAGATCTTTTGCTTTCAGGGTACTCGGCATCAGTTCTGACTTTGCTTTCATAGTTTGGCCACTGCTTTATCTTGCTTCTTGGTAGCACTGCCTCTTCCTGTGAGTAGAAACTTCTTCTAAAACATTTCACTAAGAGTGAATTATACGCCTCTTACTTAGCAAACACCAATGATGATTAATTGGGATTCTATTTCCTTCTTTCTCACATGTTCCCTGATGATGCTTTTTCTTTTGTCTTCTCTAAAAGAAGGATCAGTTTTATGATCTTAATAGAAATAAAACTGAAAAGTACAAGTGTCTTAACAGCTTTCTTCTTTGACTTTTATTGACCTTTAGAAGCTTTTTACTGGCATACTTTAGAGCCTTGAACTTGGGTTAGTGACTGGTATGCAGTTGCTAGTATTTATTGAATAAAACAATAAAAATTTTCTATGAGAAATCCACCTTCACTTTTCTACCTTCAGCCTCTGACTTTCTCCTTCAATTTTTTCTTTGGTTATTTCTGTGAAACATTTGAGACTTTTTAAAAAATAACCTGTTAGCATCGCTAGAGTTGGTTTAATTTTAGTCCTGAAGCATCTATACTCCTCATTAGACATCTGTTTCAAAAGCCTTGACGAGTATAAATTTGTAGATCACTTTTGAGTTGTGACAGTTTATACTTGCTTCATTTCTGAAATTTAGGTGGAGCTGGTATTTGCATTTAGTATGGTTCCGATTTTAGTAGAATGTTGATTAAGCATTATCTTAAAGAATATAAATATTTCCTGAAAGAATATAATGATCTAAAACACTATACCATTCCCATCCTGTTTATTAGTTGATGATAGACTCTATAAAGTAGGTTTAAAAAGAAATTACAAATTAGCACCCTTTCCTTCCTGATAAATTAGTATAAAATTAAAAACAAAACTAAGTAATAAGTTATTTATTTCATAATAGAAACTACGTGGTAGCGGTGTTGCTGTTGATATTGGAACTGTCTCTTCAAGTGATGTAAGTATATTCCTTCTTAATTCACTGGTTTCCTAACACTTATTTGGAGTTACAGACACCTAGAATTTTTAGAATGGTTACTAGTTCCAAAAATTCACGTTCATGGGTTTGATATTTAACTTCGGGTGAGATTAGTTGTATTGGAAAACTATAGATGAGTATTTATGGCCTATAGTAATCCAATTTTCTGTTGATTTGATAGCCTCTGTGCTGCTCTTTTTTTCCAGGCCATTTTATTTCAGGTCTTGGAATCACAGCAAGGGTCTGAATTGAGTTGAACAGCTGGAACTAATAATCCTGTTACTTTCTTCACTAAAAAGCATAAAATAAAAACATAAAAAAAGTTGATAACTTGTCTTATATTTGTCTGAGAAAGAGGTGAATCATGTGGTAAACATGTAGCAAACACTGACAAAATCTGATGGCACCAATGTTTTTTGCCTACTCAATGTCGCTTAAGGTGTTGTGTTTTTTTTAACTTTGCTTTGCCACTCTCCCCCTATACTTGTAGAGTCAAAAAATTCAAGCTTAAAACTAATCATATCCCCCTCAAGTCCTTTGATAACTTACAGTTACCTGCCTCGTTTGGAAACAATTTAATCTCTTGGACTCTAGGGATAACTGAGGTCAAGTAAAGGCTGAGAAGATAGGGGAGTTAAAGAAAAACATAGATGAGGAAAATACAGCTTCCTTTGTTGAAAATATCTCTGGGAAACAGAGAAACATCTTTAGAGAATAGTATCTACAAGATGTTGAACTAGATGAGCAATCTGCAATCATTCTGGCTTAATTGACTTAATAGGTACACTGTAGAAGTGTTTTAGTAGCTGTGTTTTCAGAATCATCATTCTAAAAACGTATTGGGTTGTATTGTTAGGTTAAGATTCTAGCGACACATGTTTGATTTTGATCTTTTCTATCAGTGTATTGGAAAAACAAGACTGATTAATTCAATTGACAGTGTACATTTAGTCAAAATGGTTAAACTTGGCAACATATATATACATCCCAAGTTGAATTAACATAAGGGATACTTATAAGAAAGAAAAAGATAGTATTTGGTGTCTTACCAGTTTTTCTTTAGTGCCCCTAAATCTTAGCATATTGTATGGTGGGGGGGGGGGGGGGGGGGGGGGGGGGGGGGGGGGGGGAGATGGCTGTGAGGAGAGGAAGAAGATAGTTCAAAAGATTGTGGAACAATTTCATTATCTTTTAAATTATATTTTTGTGAACTTTTTGAATCTTTTACTTTGTCTCATATTGAAAAATAGACCTCAGTAAGTTGAGGGTAGAGGGCTAGCTTCTCCTTATATTTCACATTTTAATAGGAATATCCTAATCTGGTAGCTAGTATTTATTGAGCATTTGCTCTGTACTGGGAATGTGGTTTTATTCATTTTACATGGACATGGCCTTTAGTGCGCACACTCATTCTTCAAGGTGTGTCACACTACTAGCTGTGCCCTATGGATGAGCAAAGTCAGGCCCTACAGAGTGGCAGAAACTTAGTGATATCTGATAACTTTGGAAGTAACTGAATTTTGGTAGGATCTTTAGAATCTCCAAGGCTCATAGCCTCCTCTGATTCTAAAATTGCTGCTGCTCCATTACTCTAGTGAATACAAATTGATTCCTTAAAAATATCTGTAGGTTTTCAGAGCAGAGGAAACTGTTGGTAAATTGCACTACATCATATTGCCATTTGATGTCAGTATAAAACAAACAAAAAACTCTACACTGCAATAGGAGAAATAAGTATGATTCAGCAGTCTAACCTTTGAAAATGATCATGGTAATTGCTATGAGTAGATTATGGCGAATTCCTCTATTTTAATACTGTATTTTAAATGTTTGCAAAGGGAATTTCATTAAGATGCTTTATAGCATTTAAAGAGAATTTTTAAAAAACGCTTTACGTTGTCTTTCCCTGAATGTGAGAGTAATAAATGATGTCAGCGTCTGTGTTGCTGTTCGGTTCCATGGGGTCACTTTTAACTCAGTGACTGTTGGTAAACAGTAGGAAACACCACCTGACCCTGCACCGTCCTCACAATGGTTCTTAGAGTTGAGCCCATTGTTGGCAGCCACTTGTCAGACCATCTTGTCGAGGGGCTTCTTCATTTTTTTGCTGCCCCTATACTTTACCCAATGAAGTCTTTTTCTAGGGACTGGCTCTCCTAATAACATCCAAAGTACACAAGATGAAGTCTTACCATCCTTGCTTCTAAGAAACACTCCTCTGTACTTCTTTCAAGAGAGATTCCTTGTTCTTTGGCAGTTCATGGCACTTGTACCAGTCCTTACCAGCACCAGAATTCAAATGCATCAATTCTTCAGTCTTTATTTGATGCCCAATCAGAGGCTGTGCTTACCCTCCTAATGCTCACTCTTCACTTGTTTTAGATGTGCATTGTGATTTTGTGTTTGAAGAGGCATAAGCATGGCCTGGGGAGTTTTGAATGTGGAGTTTATGCACCGACAGACCAGCGCCATAATCTTTCACAGACTTTGGAGGGGCTAAGAGGAGTCTGGGGATCATTTTGTTCCCGTTTCCCTTTGCCTTGCTTTATGGACACATGTGGGTAGGAGAGACAAATGACTTGTAGATCCAGTTTAGCTTCATTATTGTAGGATGAGCATTGCTTCATTGGTAGTAAGTAACCTGGTTAGATAGCTAGGTTCCTTTTATGACTTATCTTGTCTCTTAGTGCTTTGGAGCTAATGTTTTCCATGAGAACTGCACTGTCAAATGTGGGAGCCACTAGCCATACCGGACTGTAAAGCTCCTGCAGAGGTAGTGAGAGCTAGTGATAATCTTTAATTTTAGGTTTTTTAAAAAAATATTCATCAAGATACATTTCGTATACTATAAAGTTTATCTACCTAACAGTTCAGTGTCTTTTCATATATTCATATGGTTCTGGAACCATCATCACAATCTATTTCTTACGTTTATTGTAACTCACAAAGGAACCTTGTACACATTAAGAAATTTTTCCTTGAACACACTGTCCCATCCCAATTTTGTATCTACATTTTGATCCTATTGTGTTTTTAAAAGGAATTATATAATATGTAATCTTTTGTGACTGGCTTCTTTTCATTTAGCAAAACATTTTTCTTTTTTTTAGCGAAACATTTTTACGATTCATCTATATTTTAGCATATAACAGTATTTTCAAAGAAGAGATGAAACTTTATCTTTCTGGCTTTGATTAAACTTAAATTATCTTCTGTAACAATTTTAATATGCTTGTTGTTTTGAGGCTAGTTTTGTTGCTTTGCATTAGTAATTTACTACCATGAGGGTGTGACACTTTTCAGTCTTCCATAAGGGATTAGGAAGTAGCATTATTAAATTCTTTACTACTTCGTTAATAAGTATATCACCATCCCCCAAAATATAAAATAAAAGACACTCACAAAACAGACAAAAGCCAACCCCACAGCCATCAAGTCGATTCCCCCTCAGAGTGACCACATTGGCAGGGTAGCACTGCCCCTGTAAGCTTTGGAGGCTGTAGTTTTTTATGCTCGCATGGAGCAGCTGCTGGTTTTGAACTGCTGAACTGGCGATACGCAGCCCAACATATAACTCATTACAATACCAGTGTGCCTGTGCTGACTAATAACAGAAATCACTAGGCCCTTTCAGTAGTTCACATGATCTGGTTTCTCTTTTAGCTGCAATCTGCTCTAGCTTGTGAATGAGACCTGCTTTTTTGGGAACCAAGTTTGTGGGAACCCAGTGTGGTTCAGTTCAATTGCATGTCTTTTTTATGCAAGATTCCAAAGCACGATTATTTACTTAAAGCAAATCTTGGAAAATCCCCATAGTTCCTTTGCTTTTTATCTCCTTTTTACAAAATTAATGTGTTTAAGATATTAGGGAGCATTAAAAAGTATGAACTGGGTGTTAAAAAAAAAGCACAGCCATCTCATACTTTAATGTTATATAAATTTGCCTTCATTTTCAAATTATTGGCACCTTGGTAATGGCCAGGCTACTAAGATTGAAGTTGGCAGTTCATATACACCAGCTGCTCTTTGGGAGTAAGATGAGGCTGTCTGCTCCCGTAAAGATTTACAGCCTTGGAAACTTGATACAGCCATAGTAACTCCAAACCCCAAGTTCTTCATCACAATTGCCTTCATTTTTAACTTTTAGGTCATTAAAAAGGCTTCAGGTCTTTTCTTACACCGCAGGTCCAGTGCATTATTTAATGTGGCTCTTCTAACCAGTGTCTAACTCCCTCCAAACAACCTTTCCCTGCATGGTTCTGGTGAGAAGGTGGAGGAAGCTACCGAGAGGAGGATTCATCTGTAATTACAAAGAAGATCCCCTGGAATTCCATCTTGCTTGTTGTGTATAACATGAGCCTTCTGAGAAGCAGCAGGAGGGAGTTCATTATCAGAAGAGGCAGGTGTGGAGCTCATCTTCTGCACTCAAGATCTCTGCTTAGGGAACTGCTTATTCCAGAGGACAGCTTCATCGGAGGAGCAGCAGCAGCAAGACCAGTAGAACCAGGAGACAGAGCATGGAACAATGTGATGGACTTCCAACTCATGGAGCAAGTAAAGTTGAGGGCTTCTGTGTAGGAATCTGGCTTATAGAATGGCGTGCCTCTGGGTATGACCCTCTGTGAGTGTTTTAGCAGAACAGAAAGGACTTTGTTAGCACGTTAGCTTGATAAACAACTCAGTCTTGAATACTTCTTACTGGCATTAAAATGTACTACTCCCTTAGTCACCCCCCACACTTTATTTTCCTATTTTAGTTTTCCCCAATGGTTTTATTGGCATATAATTTACGTATCATACAGTTTAATAGTTCTATCACATCAAGAAGTGTTGTTTGATCATCACCACAATCTGTTTTAGAATATTTTCTTCCATCTTGTATTGATTGTTATTAGCTCCCTATTTCCACCCAACTTCTTAGGTCATACTCCCGAGGAACCAAATCTAGTTACTGTCCATACAGATTTACCTATACAGGTATACATTATAAAAATCAAACAACAATAAAAAACTAAGAAAAGGAACAAAACAAAACCCACCACATTCAGAAACTAGAAAACATTAAAAATTAGAACAAACTTAGAGGCATCATAAGGAAGATCAGTGCTAAGGTGGTACATTTTAAGTACTTTGAGTGCCTTCTGCATATTTGGAAGCCTATTCTCATCCCTGGTCCATGGTCAGAGGGGATTTCCCAGAGACTTAATCGTGTATTTCCCCTTCACTAAACCTTTTAGTCATGAATTTTCTCTTTGAGTTCTATGTAGCTATTGCAATGGATATTAGAATCCAGAGAAGTAAAGTAGAGTATACTGAGATTGCAGTAAGGTTAAGTAAGAATTATTATTCACCTGTTCTAGTAAACCAATCTGTACTTAAAAACTTATTTACAGACATATAGGAATGGATCTTGTTTGTAATCTAGGGATTGCCTGTAATTTATAATGAGTACTGTCAATGTTATCACTAACATTGTCTATGTCTTTATAATGCCTAAATTGAAGCTACAAACTGAAGCTATGTCATGAACTTAACATGGTAAATGGACACAGAAGAAGACTTGAACTGACCCCAAATTATTTTGTACTGAAAAATGCTGATGGTTAATGGAAGAGGAGAGGGTGCCCTCATTTGCTTTTGGTCTATCTACCTAGAAATGTTCAGGCTTTTACTCCTCTAACAAACAGTATGAATTCCTCTACAAAGGGTTACTACCCAATGACTAATTAGAAAAGTGCAATTTTTTTCATCGTGGAAGACAATTATATAGCTGAAAATGCACATTTTTTAATCATTAAATTCTGTTAATGTTTACTTTTCAGTCCAGTAATATTACTGGCTATATTGTGCTTTTGTAGAATGATATTCACTACTTTCTAGACAAAATTTAAGGCAGTCTTTACTTGATGACTGGACTATTGACACTAAGTGTACTTATGTTGTACTTTTAAATTGAGTGACTAGAATTTCTTTGAAGTTTTTGAGAATCCAGAGAAGTTTAAATTAGAAAAATTAGTAACACATTAGAAAAATTAGTAACACATGGCATTCATAATTCTTTATACAATCTTGAAAATTTAGTTTCTGCAATTTTGTCCATCTCTTATCAATATAAGGCTCATTATAAATATTTAGGGACTTTGCCAGGCCAAAGTGTCATACCTGCTTTGACAAAATGAAGGCGTGTGTAGCTTCCTGGTGGTTTATTTCAGATATTAATTTGAATTTCTATGGGATGGTATATACAGTGTTTTTCACTCCTAGGTATTCTTCTTCAAAAATTTAATTAGACTGCTTTATATGTTATTTTTTAAGATTACTATTTATTGAGTTTCTGTGATTTGCCTTGCTGTATACTAAATGTCCTATCGCACCTATTTCTCACAGTAACTGTTCAAGGTGCATCTCTATTAAAGATGAACTGAGTGTTGGAGAGATTCAGTAATCTGCTTGATGTTATTAGAATATAAGCCTATCTCAAAACATATACATTCTTTTTGTTATGTTCTTTGATGTCTATAATTATGTATAGCAGTATTTCATGGTGCCTTAATCAAGGGCAAATGAAACACTGAAGAGATACACTTTTCAGACCTTGTCAAAGACAATATTTTGTTCATCAACTTTTCTTTGTTAAATAATCTTGAATTGTGTGGGTTTAATTTGAGAGGCACAATTATTTTAATATCAGAGAAGTAGAGATAAAAAGCAGACATGAAGATTGACTTTTGAAAAAATACTGAGCAATTCTTTACTGCCAGCAAGCCTAGTAAGATAAATACGTTAAAAAGAAATATCTGTACACAATCTCATGACTTTCAGTGCCTTCCACTTTGAAATCTGTGCCTTTCTCTTGTGCAGAGTTCTCAGTACGTGCAGTGTGTCGCCGGCTGCCTCCAACTGATGCTGCGAGTTAATGAGTACCGCTTTGCCTGGGTTGAAGCAGATGGGGTGAACTGGTGAGTGCCCAGTCCTTTTAAGACTGAATAAATTTTTTGCAGCATGTTTTCTGAGATTTTTCAAAGTAATTAGTACAACTGAATCATTTAAAAGAAGCGTTTTTGAAAAAATTATCGTAATATCTGCTTAGCTACGTTAACATTTTCAAAGTCACAACTGTAAAACTATTTCCCATTTGATCTGTTCCATTATAATTTTTTTTTTAGGTATGTTTATTTTTTGGGGGGGGGCATCACTGCCCTCTGGTGGTCATGGGAGCTACCCGGCGCTGCTCCTGAGAGCCGCTGCTGGATTTGAACCACCAAGCCCGGGGGCCGCAGTCCCGCACTCAACCACTTATGCCACCGGGGCTCAGCCCTCATTATAAGTTTTATGTGTTAAAAAAATTGGCTGGGGCTGAGTACTGCTCCAAGAGAGAGAATGTGGGGTGTTAGCCAAAAGTTTAGAAACCTGTGCTCTCTAGGGTTTTTATTAGCATCTTCTCATCCGTAGTCAGACGCATTATCCATTGCGCCACTGCCCCGTACTTAGAGGGTTTTTATTAGCTTATTTTTCAGAAGTAGATCCTTGTGTTTTATTTCCAAGCTACCTCTGGGTAGATCCAAACTTGCAACTTTCCTGCTAGCAGTCAAAATATTAATCACTTGTGCTACTTTCCAAAGGTTTGGGCCTCCTGAAAACCAAATACTTAACAAATTCCAGATATTCAGAATGCAAAAAAATAGTTACAGCTACAAAAGTACCATGTGGCAAATGCAGGCCACCCTCTCCCCACCCCCTTCCCCCTGCAAACAACAGCAACAACAACAGCAACAACCAACAAGAAAATGTCTTGCTTAGAAAAGAATGTAGGCATTCCTTGACGTGCCATATCTTTTTATTGCTGTTGGGTGCCATCAAGTTGGTTCTAACACTTTGCTCAGCAGAGAAAGTACTGCCGAGTCCTGCCCCAACCTCACACCCGTTTTTAAGGCTTGAGCCCATTGTTTCAGCCACAGGACCAATGCATCTGTAAGGGCATTCCTGTTCCTCTACATTACCAAACATGATATCCTTCTGTGGGCACTGGTCACTCCTGACAAGAGGTCCAGTTTGTGAGACTAAGTTTCATCTTCCTTGCCTCTTAATGAGCATTCTGGCTGTATTTCCATGACAGATGTTTGTCTTTTTTGCAGTACATGGTTAAGTATTCCTCACCAGTACTATAATTCAACTATATCCTTCTTTGGTCTTACTTATTCAATGTCTAACTTTCAGAGACAACTAAAAATACCATGGCTTGGGTCAGGTGCATTTTCGTTCTCAAAGTAAAATTCTTGCAGGTCTTGTGCAGCAGATTCACACAAGGCAGTATGTCTTTTGATCTCTTGACTTCTGCTTCTGTGAGCATTGATGGTGGAACAAAGTAAGATGACTTTAAACTGTACTCTTTTGATCATGATGTGACCTACTGGTACAGGTATGAGAATTTTTGTTTCTTTCTCTTTGAGTTGGAATTCATGTCGAAGGCTGCAATTCTTAAATCTTCATCAGCGTTGCCTCAAGTTTACTTTCAGCAAGCAAGGTTGCGTGATCAGCATATCTCAGGTTGTTAATAAGTTTTCTTTCAATCCTGCTGCCACATTCTTCTTCATAAATCACCAGCTTCTCTGATGATTTGCTCAGCATACAGATTGAATAAGTATGGTAAGAAGATGCAGCCCTGATGCATACCTTTCCGATTTTGAATCATGCAATATTCCTTTGTTTTGTTTAAACAACTGTCACTTGACTCATGTACAAGTTTTTCATGAGCAGAAAAACTATTCCAGCGTACTCATTCCTCTCAAATCTATCCATAATTTGTTATCAAAATAATCCAATGGCTTAGCATAGTCAGTAAAACAAAAGTAGATAGACATCTTTCTGGTATTCTTTGCTTTCAGCCAAGAACCATCTGGTACCCGCAATGATATCCTTGGCTTCATGTTCTCTTATTAATCTGGCCTGAACCTCTGGAGCCTCCTTGCCAATGCACTGCTGCAAACTATTGTCGAATCATTTTCTGCACAATTTTACTTGCGTGTAATTACCAGTGATAGTGTTATATAATTTTAGCTTTCTTTTGGGACATATTTCTTGGTAATAGGTACAAATATGGATCTCTTCCCATCAGATGGCCAAACCTTATCTTCCAAATTTCTTGGCATTGACATAAGTGTTTCCAGTGCTTCATCAGCCTGTTGCAACATTTCTATTGGTGTTCCATCAATACACGGAGTCCTGGTTTGGGCTAAGATTTTCAATGAAACTAGAACTTCTTTCCGCACCATCGGCTCTTGCTCATGTGATCGAGGTTTGCAATTTTTCTTGAATTCTTTCAGTTTAAGATATACTGATTGTGTTTTTCTTTTTTAGTTTTCTAATTCTAGGTCTTTGTTCATTTTATTTGACTTTGACCTCTCAAGCTATCCTTTGAAATTTTCTATTTGACTCATTTCCCCTAATTTACTTTTATAATTAAGAGCAAGTTTCAGTGTCTTCTGACATCCACTTTGATCTTTTCTGTCTTTTTAATCATGTTTGCTTTCTTCCGAATGATGTTCTTGATGTCCTTCTACGGCCCACCAGGTTTTCTGTCATAAGTGTTCAATGCAGCAAATGTGTTCTTGGGATGTTCTGGAAATTCAGGTAGGATAGAATTAAGGTCATATTTTGGCTTTTGTGGACTTGTTTTAATTTTTTTCAGTTTCAGCTTGAACTTACATATGAGCAATTGGTTTTCTGTCCAGAGTGTACTCCTGCCTCAGTTTTAGCTGCTGCTTTCGAGCTTCTTCATTGTGTCTTCCCACAGATATAGTCTGATTTCTGTGTATTCCATCTGGAGATGTCCACGTGTATAGTCAACTTCTGTGTTGTTGCAAGCAAGTTTTGCTATGAAGAAGTTGTTTGTCTTGCAGAATTCCGTCATGCAATCTCCAGCCTTGTTTCTGTCATGAAGACCCTATTTTCCAACTGCTGTTCCTTCCTCTTTGTTTCCAACGTTTGCATTCCAATTTCATATCGGTGCATCTTGATTGCATATATGATCAATTTTAAACTGAAAGCATTGGCAAAAGCCATTAGTTTCTTCATCATCAGCTTTAGTGGTTGGTTCATAAAGTTGAATAATAGTTGTATTGATTGGATTTCCTTGTAGAAGGATAGATATAATCCTATTACAGACAGCACTGTACTTTGAAATAGATCTTGAAATGCCCTTTCTTACAGTGAATCAGTGGTACTCCTCTGAGTTATGCCATTCCCACCTTAATAAACCCCTTCTGATTTTATGACCCCAAGTGGCCAATACCATTCCATTTCAGCTCACAATGACTTAAGATATGGGCGATATGCCTTTCATTTCACTTTTGATGATGCCCAACTTTTCTAGATTGACTTTTGCAGCTCTTTCTTCTTACCCTAAGTTGTGCCCCATCAGCAAATGAAGATCCTGAAGGCATCTTGTGACAGCCACTGTGTCAACACACATTGATTGTTTTCCCCTGGCTGGCTGACCCTTCACTGACCTTTTTCTTTATCAGTCATGATTTCTTCCTTCTCTTGGGACTGTATTCTTTTGATAACATGTCCACAGTACCTGAGATGAAGTTTTATTATCCTTTATTCTAATGAGCATTTTGATTGTATGCATGGCTATGATTTATTACAGAAACACAGTAAGGATTCTTGGCCAGAACATATGGGAAATTAACCCAGGCAGAGCCTAGACAGACCCTTAGACAGCCTTCCTTTTGGGTTCACTAAGAGGATACCCTGCTCTCCGTAATGAAAATGGAACAACACGTGCAGTGCCCTGCTCAGAGAAGCCAAATTAGAGATCTAGATACCAAGGTTTTTACTGGGGACTGGTTGTGGAGGCATCTTCTGAGGAGCCTAGAACAAAATTACAGACTACCGAAAGAAAGCATGTATTAATCATAAACCATCTTGCTTGTACCAACTGCCTTTGTGCAGTGAACCACCCTTAATGTTTAGGGAAAGTTTTATAGCAGGGCAGGAAAATCTTCCAGCCAGGTTCCCAGAAGTCAGTTAAGGCCCAGTTTGGTTAGCAGAGCTTTTTAAATCTCAGGCATATTATATTGATTCTTGTTCTGCACAGAAATGTAAAAATAGGCTAAAAGGTGGCATTTACAGTCTACCTAAAAAATAATTCAGTATTTTGGGCAGTGCCATAAGCAGATTTACTGCCAGTAAGTCAGTTTTGATTGCCAGCAACTGGGTTTCTGCGACTGTCCAACTTTGGGGAGCCTGGGAGAGCTGGTGTTTTTGAACTGTGTACTCAGGCTGCAGCCCAGTAATCCACTAAGCCAACAGGCCTCTTTGAAATAAGGGCATGATTTATTTCCAAAGGTAATGAATTGTGTCATTTTTCTAGGCTAACCTATCATCATATAATTTTCTTATTAAAGCCTTATTAATTTTAAGCATAGTTGTTAATAATTAATAAATGCTGATAATGCATGGGAAGATGAGATAGCATAATTTGTTAAATTATGGGTAAAATAAGATCGCTAAGATTCCATGTGTTAAATTTGGAAAAGGATTTAATAGACCTTTTTGTAATCGTAAGATAGAATAAATTTTATTCTTTTAAAGAAAAATTAAGAGAAGACTTGTATTAAAGAGTTAAAGTTAAGGAATAAGTTTCTAAATTGCTCGTAATATAAACTCACATGCTAAAGTTTGATCCATGAACCCATATTATACCAAATTCCACTATTATAATTGTATGTCCTTTGTGTCTCCCTAGCTTGTGATCTTTTCCCAATTTCAGAGTTAGGGTTTTTTTTTTTTTTTTTTTTTAGCTGAGATTTAATACATGTAACATTCCATATTTCAAGCATGTCAAATGGAATTGTACAGTTTCCACTACAGTCAGTTTCCAACCATTCTTTTCCCACATAGACTCCTTGACATCCGTTACCTTTCTCATCTGCTCCTTGCAGTTGTTGTCGCTCGAGGCCCCAAGACTTCTGGAGAAAGGATTAAACAGATTGAAGGGCATCCTGTGAGCATGTGTATCTGACTGCTTTTCACTGTTGGCAGAAAAGCTTGTGAACATAAAAAGACTTACTCTGTTAGTGTAAAAACATAAAAATCATTTCTTTGTTCTTATGCTTATTGTTGTTAAAAGTATTCCCTGAATATATGTCTCTTTCCAGCATAATGGGAGTTTTGAGTAACAAGTGTGGCTTCCAACTTCAGTATCAAATGATATTTTCAATATGGCTCCTGGCATTCAGTCCTCAAATGTGCGAACACCTGCGGCGCTATAACATCATTCCTGTGCTGTCTGATATCCTTCAAGAATCCGTCAAAGAGAAAGTAACAAGGATTATTCTGGCAGCATTTCGTGTAAGTGGTTTGTGATTTCTCTGTTTGTGCGGCAAGTATTGTCATGTACATTTGAAGGCCTTAACATTTGAAGGTCTTATTCTCCATGTCGTTGTGAACCTATCAGTGTTGGTGGGCAGAGTGGAATACTACTGATTAATTTGAATTTGTGGCACGAGGGGGTAGTGGGCTAGATGGGAAGAAGTCATTTAAATAGATGAAATATGTGAGTTTTGTGGAATGATTATAAAAAAATGTAATTTCTAATATTCCAGAAGAAGTGCCTTTTTGCTGACTTACATTCCAAGAGGACAGTTGTTGATAAGCTGTTCTTGTGAATATTCATAACCTCAGAGACCTTATATAGAGTTGCGATCAACTAGTGGGCTGTGGGTTTATTTTTATTAAATTTAATATGGATTTGTATTTCAGATATAGGATATACTTAGTGACTAGAAGAAATTTTTTATTTGAGACTACTAGAAAGATATGTGTGAAATATGAATTTAAGTATGAATTACTTGGAAGTAATCAGAAGTGAAATGGAATAGATAGAAAGATATTCTAGACATTATTGAGCTGAAATGAATAGGTATTGACCATTTTGAATTAGAAAATCATATGATATAATACCCTGGGAATAATAAAATCAAGAGGAATGACACTGTATTCATTGTGAAAGATGGACATTTCAAAACTAATCTTAAAGTAAAAAGCTGTCTGAAAGGATTATATTTATACACCTTTAAAGAAACGAGTCATTGTAATTATTCAGATTTATGCATCAATCACAAAACTAGCGATGAAGAAACTGAAGAATTCTACCAATTGCTTTAGTTGGAAATTGATGAAACATGAAATTAAGATGCACTGATAATTATTGGTGATTGGAATGAAAAGACTGGAAACAGATGAAGAAACAGTAGTTGGAAATTAGGGACGTGGTGATGGAAATGTTGGCACATGGATGAATTTTCCACTGGTGTCTTCCGTTATTTTATATTGATCAAATACATAGGGTGTATCCACATAACTTAGTAAATTTTTTCCGTATATTTTGCACCTATTTTTCTGTAGCTTCTCAGGAATAATGTTGCCTGGAATATGATGTTCTAGAGATAATAGTGATTGTAATTGTGGTTCGTCAAGTACATCTATCTTAGCACTGCCCAGAGTTCCCAGCAACTCGCTGTGATCGTATAGTGGTTAGTACTCTGCGTTGTTACCCCAGCGACCTTGGCTTGAGGACTGCCTGTGTATGAAGATCTGAGTGAAAATGTTGAAAGACAAAGTAGAAAATTCTTCTATAGTCACATTGTTATCGTTAGTTGCTCTCAAATATGCCCCCGAGTAGGTCCCCCAGTCGTGTGAACCCAGGCATAATGGAGTGAAATGCTGCCATCCCCATGATCAGTTATGGATCCTTCCATTGTGATCTATAGGTTTTGTATTGGCTGATTTTTAGAAGTGGATTGCCAGGCCTTTTTTCTTAGTTCATCTTAATCTAGACATTTTGTTGAAAGCTGTGTAGTTAATAGCACCGTGTAAATTTCTCTGCTATGGGTGGAGATTGCACATGAGGCACATTACTTAGTAATTGAGCCAAGTTTTCCCACCTGGAAGCTGAGGATTTTACTCCTCAGCCAGTATTGCAATCCACATATCTCACTTACTTTGGACATGTCAGGAGAGACCAGAACCTGGAGAAGGACATTATTTTATAGTGGGCCAAAAAACCCCCAAACAAACCAGATCCAGAAAAGCTGAATTCTATGAAGAACAGTGTGGCATCAGGGCTGGAGGGAAGGCTGATTAAAAACCTGCAGCAGGCAGATGGTACAACTTTGCGTGCTGAAGGTGAGGGGGACTTGAAGTACTGGCTGAGGAAGATCCAAGGTCGTAGGCTTCACCGTGAATTACAGCTCAATGTCAAGAAGACCCAAATCCGCACAAGTAACCAATAGGTAACATCATTATAAATGGAGAAAAGACGGATTTTGCCTTGTTTGCATCCACAATCCATGCTCATGAAAGCAGATGACAGACGGCATATTGTGGATTGGGTAAATCTGTTGCACAAGACTTCATTAGAGTGTTGAAGAGCAGGGAGGTTGCTTTGGTCACCAAGGTACTCCTGACTCTACCTTGGTATTTTAAATTGCCTCACAGTATGTGAAAGTTGGACATTGAATAAGGAAAACTAAAAGAATTGATGCATTTGTATTGTGGTGCTGGTGAAGAATGTGGAAAGTACCATGAACATCAAAAAGGACAAACAAATATTTCTTGGAAGAAGTACAGCCAGAATGTTCCCTAACGGCGAGGATAGTAAGACTTCACCTTATGTACTTTGGACATGTTGGGAGAGACCAGGCCCTGGAGAAGGACATTGTGCTTGGTAAAGTAGAGGGACATCAAAAAAGAGCAAAGTTGTCAAGAGAGGGACTGACACAGTGGCCTCGCGTAGGAAGTACTGTGAGGACGGCGCGGGCCCGGGCAGTGTTTATTTCTGCTGTGTACCGCGTTGCTGCCGACGCTACAGCACCTCCCAGCAGCTCCCCTGGAGCCGATTCCAGTGCTTGGAATTTCATAAGGGCTTTAATTTTGATGCCTTTTTCTTGGTTTCTTTTTCTGAGTTAATTTTTTTTTAACTTTTTAGTTTTAAAACTATTAAAACTATTTGGTAAGTTGTGTTTATGACAGAAAATATGTTTGTACAGTGAGAATGAACTTACCTCAATGTCTTCTTACAGTAAGATAACAAATACATTAAAACCAAAACACTACACTTCACAAATCATCTCATAGAATTCAAGCTTATAGAGAATGTCCTGTTTTCTGTTCCTGTTTAGACTTTTCCTTGAAATTTTAAGCTGTTAGAAGACAGATATATTTTGTAGCCTCTAAACTATTATGAGAAGTAGAAACGCTTGACTCGATGTTTTTGTACTTAGTGTATCCTAGAAAGTTACTTCTAATTAGTATGTGTTTTTATTATTATTATTTTTTTTGGAGGGGACATCACTGTCCTCTGGTGAGTGTTTTTATTTTTATAATTTTTGTTTCTAACAAATAGAAAGATCAACAATTGCTACCTAAGTAACTTGGAAATTAATGGTGTTGTTTTTTGGTTATAGTGACTTTTTTCTGTATGTTAGTTGTTTTTTGTTTTGTTTTTGTTTGTTTGTTTGTTTGGGGGCATCACTGCCCTCTGGTGTTTGTGGGAGCTACCCAGCCTTGCTCCTGACAGCTGCTGGTGGATTTGAACCGCCAAGCCCGTGGACCGCAGTCCCGCACTCAGCCACTTACGCCACCGGGGCTCAGCCCTGTATTTTAAAATTATATTTTTAGTTACATTTTTAAATACCTTGTTTTCAGAATGTTCACAATAATAAAAAAATCAAAAAATTATTTCTTGCAGGTTTATGATAGTATCATTCATGGTAGAATTTGTGCTGGGATCAGGTTGTGGTAGGATCCCCTTTCTTTAAGACAAAATAAAGGTGTGGGGAAAGGAATTGCAATAGAATTTGTGTGTGTGTGTGTGTGTGCGTGTGTGTGTGTGCATCACTGCCCTGGTGGCAGTAGGAAGCCCAGCCTTGCTCCTGGAGAGCTGCTGCTGGATTTGAACTGTCAGCCCTGTGGGCCGCAGTCCCGCACACAACCACTACACCATCAGGGTTCAGCCATAATGGAATTTTTACTCATGGTTCCTTTCCCCTTAGTGTCGATGTACTGCCATGACTTTTAAAAAGATATTTTCATATTTATTTAGGTAATATTTTTAGTGGTATGGATTTATAGAAAGGAACCATATATTAACACTTTGAAGGAATAGGCTGAGCTTTAGTCTAGAGCTCAGTAGTGGCAGAATTTATCTGTTATATCTGACCTTTCCACCAATTCTAGTAAGCTTTTTACCCACACTTGATTTTTCAACCCACCCATTGTTTTTCATTGTAATGTGACGTAAAAGAGTCATTGGAGACAAGTATCTGTCTAGTATTGCTATGGGAGTATCTTTATCTTAGAGAACAGATGTTAGATGATTTTGAGTCTTAATTTTGAGCCCTCTCTCCTCCCTTGTTTGCTTTCTGGTATTAATTAAAAAATTTTCTTTTTTACAAACTTTCTCAGCATAATGCTATTTATCTGTGAATGCTCCTGAGCTTCTTGGTGTTTCTTTTTTCTTTTTTTCATGATAACTCACTGAGATCCATAGTGCTTACATTGTTACGTGATATGTTCCTTTGTTGCACAGAGACAGCAGCAGAGCGCTTATGTACAGTCTTTGGGGTATGACGAACCACTCAATTTTCAGGTCCCTGAGACCTCTGACTCATAATGACCCATGAGGCAGGATAGAATTGCCTTTGTGAGCTCTGAGACTATAATTTTATGGGAGTCGAAAGCCCAGTCTTTCTCCAATGGAGAGGCTGGTGGTTTTGAACTGCTGACCTTCTAAATGCAGCCCTACTTGTGTCTACTAAGCCACTAGGGTTGCGTTATGTTGGCATCGACTCGGTGGCATCAAGTATGGTTTTTGTTTAGGGACCCATGAGCTCTTTCTTGAAAGCAACCCACTGTTTTTTGTCCTTTCAATTTGTCATAATAGAGTGAGTCCTCTGGAGTGAATTTCAGCAGGTGATTTGGGTAAGGTGTCCCTTAGTCCTCACAATAAAATATTTGCTTTTCAGTACTCTACAGAGGTCTTGTGCAGCAGATTACCCAGTGCAGCTCCATCCTTTGATTTCTTGACTGCTGCTTCCATGAGCATTGATTGTGGATCCAAACAAGACAAAATCCTTGACAATTTGAACTTCTTTTTTCATTTATCATGAGGTTACCTTAGTTGTGAGGACTTTGGTCTTCTTGACCTTGACTTGTACTCTATACTGAAGGCTGCCATCTTCACCAGCCATCTTCACCATCTCCTCAATTTCAGAAAGTAAGCTTATGTCTTCTGCATATCGCACATTATAATAAACCTTCCTCCAATTCTGATGTCTCATTCTTCTTATAGTCCAGCTTCTCTGATGATTTGCTCAACATAGAGATTGAGGCTGTATGGTGAGAGGATGCAATCCTGATGCCTATCTCTCCTGACTTTAGATTATGCAGTATTCCCTTATTCTGTTCTCACAACTGCCTTTTGATCTATGTACAAGCTCCACAGGTCGGTTCAACCATACAGTTTGCAGTCCATCACTTACTTGACAGTGTCACTGACAAAGATGGCTAGTAATACTTAATTCATGTCAAAATTGGATAAAGATGAAAAAAACAGGTGAAGTGCCTAGAATAGTAAATATACACTGTGAATTTATTGCCCTGCCATTTTAGTCTATAAAATCATAATAATGATGATTTACTTCCTTAAATTTCCTACCTTTGTAAGTGGATTCTTGCTGAATTATTACAGAACTCAGATAAGAATCCAGTGTTGTTTTGTCTGCTTGACAAGAGGCAGAATGAATATTTCACTGTATTACTTAGCAAGATTTCAAACCTAATTTAAATTCTGTTTATAGTTTAAAGTTTCATCCATAATTTGCTACAATTATTATGGTTTCTGGACTTGCCTTTGCGATTTTTTAACAATTAAAATCCAAATGTTTGGTGCCTGGCTATCAAAGATATAACTCCTAGGGTCTTGAACGTAGACAATCGGCCATCTAGCTCAGAAGCAACAAAGCCCACAAAGGAAGAAGCACACCAGCCTGTGTGACCATGAGGGGTCAAAGAACAAAAAATCTTATCTTTGTGTGCCCACCTTCCTGATATGATTGCTGAAGACAAATATGTGAATAAGCAATTGTGGCTGATAGTGCATGGCTATCAAAAGATAGAGCGTCTGGGGTTTTAAAGGCATGAATGTAAACAAGCGGCCATCTAGCTGAGAGCAACAAACCCCATGTGGAAGAAGTACATCAGTCCATGTGGCCATAAGGTGTCAAAGGGATCAGATACCAGGCACCCAAGAACAAAAAATAATATCTTTGTAAATGAGGGGAAGTACAGATTGGGGACCCAAAGCCCATGTGTAGATAACGGGACATCCCCTTACAGAAGGGTCGTGGGGAGTAGTCGAGCCAGTCAGGTTGCAGTGCAGCAAGGATGAAACATATAACTTTAGTTCTTCAGTGCTTGGCTACCCCCCCCCCCCCCCCCCCGCCATCATGTTCCCAATTCTACCGTACAAATCTGGCTTCACCTGAGGATATGCACGGGTACAGATAAGATCTGGAAATATAGGGAATCCAGAACAGATAATCTCTTCAGGACCAGTGGTGAGAGTGGCGATACCGGGAGGGTGGAGGGGATAGTGGGGTATAAAGGGGGAACCGATTATAAGGATCTATATAAGACCTCCTCCCTGGGCTATAAACACGGAAGTGGGTGAAGGGAGACATCGGACAGTGTAAGACATGATGAAATAATAATAATTTATAAATTATTAAAGGGTTTATGGGATGGAGGAGCAGGGAGGGAGGGGGGAAAATGAGCTGATCCCCAGGGCTTAAGTAGAAAGCAAATGTTTTGAGAACGATGAGGGTAACAAATGTACAAATGTGCTTGACATACAATGGATGTATGTATGGATTGTGCTAAGAGTTGCATGAACCTTCAACAAAATGATTTTTTTAAAAAATCCAAATGTTTCAAGAGGCTTGATTTTTTTTTTTTCTGGCACAAGTTTTAATGCTTAATCTAAAAAAATTCTCTTGTGCTAAATTGTGAGAAGGCAGTCATTTATTATGTGACTGTTCTGAGGTCTGAAAGAAAGTCCTTCATTTTTTTTCCTTTTTAAATCAGAGCAATATCTTTAGATATGCATAACTTTGATGTTTACATTTTAGCTAAAATGAAACTGCTAGTAAGAACATACTAAAGCCATTTGAGTATAGGTCATCAAACAGATGGAAAAAAACCCAGAACTCACTGAGGATCGAGAGAGAGAGAGAAAGAGAGAGAGAGATTGATTCTTAGATTTCTATAACCTTTTAAAAAGATTTAACTGATGGGGCTGTTTGAACGTGGTCTAGTCATGTATTTTTTTCCCTCACAGCTGAAACTTAGAGGGAAATTTTTACTCCTGGAAACTTCAGCTGCTAATTACTCTTTTCCTACTTGGCTAAGTGAATTTTATTTTTGGAAATGTCAATCTTGGTTATTCATAGCAGGTGCTGAACTCCAGGTTTCTGCAATTGTTGTTGTTGGTTAAATTGATTTGTCAGTCTTTAGTTCCTAAAATAAATTAAAATGTTTTGAGGCTATGACTGAGAAAGACTTTGAAGATCATACTTCTTGTTTAATGTTTTACATCTGTTGTAGGTTTTATTTCTCATTTTGGCTCTTCTTAGGCAAAAGCCTACATAATATGAGTATGCTGGATAATAAAAGAAATGATATTTTTATAACTGTATGGTTTTCAGCAGCAAGTTTTAAGAAAAAAATGCTACTAAATTGAGTCTTGCTTTTCATCTGAGAAATTATTGTGACATTTAATTCACAAATACACATATACACGCACACACAGATCCATACCTGTGTTCACTGTCTTTTCCTCCTACAATATTTCATAGGCCACCTCTGGTTTTAATTTCATGGGGACTGCTTTGCCTTCTCCTTTGTATGGCAGACAATGCTTTCTGCTCTTGTAAAGAGTTGCAGTTAGTCTGTGAAACCCACAGTGGCAATTCTACCCTGTCTGGCCATGAGTCTAAATTGACTTTACGGCTGTGAATTTGGGTTGCATATGCATTACCACCAAGAAATTGTATTCTGGCATCTCCTCCATCCTTCTTTCAGGAATTCTGTGTAGAATTTTCTTGATTAACCTTTCTCTTGATTATTAGATATCAAGTTTGGATGACATGTAGCAAGGTTGAGACATTTATTTTAGGGGTGAGTCCTTTAATGCAGAGCTGTTTGCCATTTGCTTTGCAGTGCAGTGCAGTGTGTGCAGTGCGCTGTTTCTTAGCTGTCTGCAAGTAGGAAGTACAGAAATCAAGAGTGAGCCTGTAGAAACTATAGGAATATGACGGAGTAGTGTTTTGTTGGCTGACTAGAATAATATAAACTTGTGTTTTGCCTGTTTTAGATTAATTTCCTAATAATTTATATGTATTATATTAACAAAAATATTCAGAAACCCTAGCTAGTATCATTGTGCATCATGCTTTGGGCTGCTTAGTGCAGGATCAGGACTTTGAAACCGCCAGCTGCTCCTGGGCAGAAAGATTTTAAGGCATCCACGGCAAGTGCTTTCCAGTCTCCTGAAGAGTGATTCCTGGGGACCAGGGCAGTCCTCCCAAGCCGACAGGCTTGCTGGGAGTCGGGATCAACTTGATGGCAGTGCATTTGAGTTATCATTATTTTTTAAATAAAAGTATTCCTGTACAAAATGAATTAGAAATTAACAGATAAAACTAGCCACAGGCAGTGTGCACAAGACTGCAGTTCCATTTTGGTGAAAGGACGATTATAATTGCACTTGATTCTCCTTATTCCTAGTGAAGTCATTTTCTCTTTGCATCATTGACCTCTTAAAGATCCAAATGATATTTATATTGACTTGGCTACTTTTGCTTTTTTTTTTTGGTGAGAGAGGGGATGGTTGGGGGAACAAAGAGAGCACTTAGTTTTATGAGTGCATTTCCTACAGATTATTTAGGTTTGTATATGTCTCAGTTTCAGTCTTTTTCATCACTTGTTTATTTCTTGTTTATAATAAGAGGGAGAGAAGAAATTAAATTAAGGTAGATTAAGATGAAATTAAGGCATATCGTGAAGGAAAAATAAGTGATGCTTTTAAGGATTGATTTTATACATGACTGGAAGAAAGGTAGTAGGTGGCAAAGATGATACCTCTGAAGTGTCAGGATCTTGGAGAATTGAGAAATTGATCATACAATGAAACCACAGGACTCTTCTAAATTTGTTATTTTGAATAAATTTACGTTATTAATACTTTTATGACAGTGTTTTAAATATAAATTTAATTCCCTAGGTGACAAGGATGTAGTGGAAATAACAGACCTGTTTGAGCATAGCCGTTTTTGGTATGTTTCTAAAGTTATAAGACATAGAGGGAAAAGTAACTGGAAAGTGGAAAAGAGACAATTTAGAAGAACAAGCAAAATCTCAAGAAGAGTTTGATAAAGGCAGAGGTTATTCGGATTTAGGGTTTCACATATGTAAGGACTCAGAAAGGCACTTGTCTGGTAGAGAGCCATAGTTGTTCTGAAAGGGTAACAAGCAGTATTAGTCATAGATCATAGATGGAAGCTGGAATGTAAGGAAGGAATTAGAAGTAATCTATGATAGATAGTATGAATTCATTGACCAGAATCTCAATTTAGTTGTGCAGATAGCATATAAAGTTATTAGTATCTTTCATTGTGATGCTTTATTTTTGACCTGTGGATTACATGCAAATGTATTATTTAATGTCAACATTTAAAAAATTGTAATTAATGTAGTTTTCTAATTGAATTGAATGACCAGAGAATCCAAGATTTTAATCCTTTGAAATTTGAAACTTTTTTATGGTCTTGTTTAATGTTTCTCATGATAAATGTACATGTTTTATAGTTCTGTACAAAAAAAGGGGTTGTCTGGTTGAATCTTAATCCATCATACTTGAAGCTCATGTTACTGTTTTGAAATAATTCTAAAAAAAAATTATGCTCTTGCTACTCTACTCATGGTCTATTAATAAGAATTGTAATTAATTTGTGATATTTAAACTTGTATATATAGAACAAGGAGGAAGACTTAAGTTTCTAAATAGTTTAATGACTATCAAACAGAGCCAGATATTGAGCTACTTGTGAAAGTATAAAAATGACCAACATAAACTCATTAATGTCAAGATATTGAAGATCTGGTAGAATTATAAAGGGAAGAATGGCGGGGATCCATCTTAGTTTTTTCCTGATGTCAAGCCAGATTCCTCTGAATTTATCTAGTATAATTAGCTTGCAAAATTAACAGAAAAACTGTCAAGTTTTGGCACAGCTGGTTTGGAGTTCTTGGTTCCTACAGGACTTTTAGGCATCTTTCTTAGTTTCGCAGGAGGAGGGGCCATATTCAGTTTGCTGTTGTTCCTGGAAAGGGCTTCGGTGATCTTACTCAGTAAAACTAAGTCAACGAACAGTTTAGTTTTGTAAATCCTCTGGTTACGTTACCGTTTTCATTATTGTTATCAGGTGCTGTCAAGTCGGTTCTGACACAGCGAGATCTTCTGTGTCAGAGATTACTGTACAGTCCTGTGCCAGCCTTACCACCCCTCCTGTGTTTCAGCTCATTCTTGCAGCCACTGTCAACTTAACTCCTTCAGGGTCTTCTGTTCAATTCTGATTCATAGTGACCCTATCGGATGGAGTTGAACTGCCCCTGTGAGTTTCCAACACTCTTTACAGTAATAGAAGGTCTTGTCTTTCTCACTCGGAGCTGGCTGGTTGTTTTCGAACTCCTGACCTTGTGGTTAGCAGACTAACTTGTCACCATTTTGCCACCAGAACTGCTTTCATAAGGAAAGCACGAATGTCACAAAGCATTTCTGTAATTGTTTGTGCATGAGAGTTTTTATTGCTGTCTGTTATGCCTTTTCTGTATGATTGGAGTTGGATATAAACTGACTTGAAGCTAAAGTAGTAGTTAAAGAAACGCCTCTAGGAACTAAAAATGAAGAGTTTTACCATGGTGTGCTCAGAAGCATAATGAATAGCAATTGTGATAGCATTAGTTGTAAACATGTTCAGTGTTCAATATGTTGAGGCCTCATAGATCTCTAATGAGAAATGTTTACTAATGTTTGGAAAAGAGGTCAAGAATAATTAGCTAAGGATTGAAGTACAGAGTCATTCACTCAAAGGTGATAGTTAAATCTGAGACCGGAAGAAGGAAGAGAGGACATAAAAGGATGCATAGAAGTCTGAAATCATTATTTAATAAATTGTTGCATCTCATATCTTTATTTAAAACAGAACTTTTTAGAAAAATCAACAGAAAGAGAAACTCGCCAAGAATATGCTCTGGCTATGATTCAGTGCAAAGTACTGAAACAACTAGAGAACTTGGAACAGCAGAAGTATGATGATGAAGACATCAGTGAAGATATAAAATTTCTTTTGGAAAAACTTGGTGAGAGTGTCCAAGACCTTAGGTGTGTTACTCTTTTTATTTTTCACAAGTTGGATTCACTAGAGCTTGTTTGATTTATATAATATTTTAAGAAAACCTCTTAGAAATCAAGATACTTAACCAAAATAGTATTGCTTTTGTTAAAATTGAAAATTTATAAAAACTGCTAATCTCTATTTAAATGGCTATATCTTTTTTTTTTTTTTGCATGTCCTTTCGCTTGGATCTGTCTACTGGTGTATTAACTACAAAATTGACTGTTTAACCCCACCAATTGCTTTGTGGGGAAAGATGAGGTTTTTGCTCCCGGAAAGATTTACAGTATAGGAACCCCCATGGAGCAATACTAATATGATCTATAGACCCACTATAAATCACAATGGACTTGGCCAGTGGTTTGATCCAGTGGTTATCCCAATTTAAAATGTTTATATTTGGGAGTTTTAAATAATGAACTGTTACTCTAAACCCAGTAAATGTCTTTTCAAATTCAAGTATATTACAGTTTGATAAATGTAAAGAGCACTTTTTCTTAACATGTAGATTAACTCAGGTAATAAATTATCTCTACATTTTTAGTAACTACATTAGAAATGTTGATACTTGTGGACTTTCTCTTTTTTGTGATATAAGGTAATTCTTAATTGATAAGTTAATAGCATTATATTATTTTATGTTTAAGTGCTATGCTGTTACATAAACGTATTTTAAAATATCTTGTGATCTGGCAAACAGTGATGTAAGAGACCTGTAGAAACTTTGCTAGATTATGAGATATTTATGTAGAATAACACTCATATATAAAAGGTTATAAAAGCAAATAACCATTTTAATATCTAAGATCAAAAGCATTTATATTTCACAGTTTTTTAAAATAGCATTTTACATGATTTATTAAAATTACTTTAAGTAAACTTTTTAGTATGGTAATTTGCTAAGGTACAGAGATATCCAGATATTTTAAATTAAATCACTAGTAAGAATGTCATATTTTATTTAATATTGGAATAACTGTTGGTTTCTTTAATAAGCTTTGAACTTTGTAAACATTTTATAGCTCATTTGATGAGTACAGCTCTGAACTGAAATCTGGACGGTTGGAATGGAGTCCTGTGCACAAATCTGAGAAATTTTGGAGAGAGAATGCTGTGAGGTTAAATGAGAAGAATTATGAACTCTTGAAGTAGGTTTTTTATTTTATTTATGCCCTTGAATCTTATAACTTGTGTTCTATATCATTTTTTAAATGTCATTTAAAAAGTATTAGATTTTCTGTGGTTTTAATGAATATTTTGTTGTTGGCTAGTTAGGTTAAGTACCTTTCGGACATTTATTGGCCATTTGATATCTTCTTTACAGGAGAAATACCTCTTCAAATTCCCCCACCCCCACTCCCCTTCCTATCTTACAGGAATTTTATATGGATTTGTGATATGAGTTCTTTTTTCACATACAAGAGTAAGTAAAAAACTTAGTACCAGCGTTCCAGTCAATACACGTGTGGGTTTAAACATCTCTGGAACCAATGGATGGCTACAGACAAATTGTCTCAATAACACTCTTGTCTTAGTCTCCTGAAGGTGCTTCAAAAGAAAGAATGTGTATGTGTGTATATATATATAAAATGTGAGGTTTAGCTAGCTCAAAGAGCTAAACTTTCCGTTATTTAAGTAAGATTGAAGTTTATGAAGATTTTATGGGACAAAATGTAGTTGGGGATGAGTTTTGGATTTAACAGTGTGATCTAGAGAGCAAGATCCAACCCATACGGTGGCTTGCAAGGGAATCTACCTTGCTCTCTAAATCATACCGGTCAATTAAATTCAAGGCAGAGAGATTAACTTAGAAGATATGGAGACTTACTTTTTTGGGGACCCCCAAGGAAGAATCTTAGTAGATTTTTTTTGAAGGGTGCAGGATGATCATAGAAGCTTATTAAGAAGAAATTTTAAGAAAATGGAAAGTTTCATCAATTGGGAAAAAGACTAAAAGTTGTGGCAATTCAATTTTTTTTCAATTGTGATTGGTTGAATTAAAAAAAATAATTTTATTAGGGGCTCTTACAGCTATTTTAATCATCTGTATCAAGCACATTTCCAAACATTTTCCCCTTGAGCCCTTGGTATAAGCTCCTCTTAAAAAAAAATAAAAAGCTCCCCTTCCCCCCCGCCCCCCTTTTTAAAATTGAATCATTCTATTGGGTACTCATACACCTCCCCTCACAATCCATGATACATTAATTGTATGCAGATCTCACCTGCACATCTGTTTCCATCATCACTCTCAAGACATCCTCCCTCCACGTAGACCCCCCCAGTTCCACCTGTCCATATTTCCCCTCCTCCCTTCCCCTCATGAACCATTAACAATCTACAAATTGCTATTTCATATCGTACACTGTCCATTGTGTCCCCCCACTCACCTCCCCATTGGCCATGCCCCAGAGAGGAGGCTACATGTAGATCCCTGAAACTAGTTCCCCCTTTCCACTTCACCATCCCTCTACCCTCCCATTATCACCACCCTCATCACTCATCCTGTGGGACTATCCTAAATTACCCATGTTTCCGACTTCAGTGTACATCCCCTATTATAGTCGGACTTGTCTGGCAGAACCAGGAGCATGATAGTGGGTGTGAGGAAACATTTGAGAACTAGAGGAAAGATGTACACCTCACCATTATTACACTGTACTTTAACTGGCTCATCTCCTCCCTGCAACCCCGCTGTAAGAGAATGTCGCTTCACCTATTGATGGGCCTTGGGTCACCAATCTGCACTCCCTCCCATTTACAATGATAAAATTTTAGTTCTTTGATGCCTCACACTGGATCCCCCCAACACCCCGTGGTCACATAGGCTGGCGCGCCCCCTCCACATGGGCCCAGCCGCTTCAGAGCTGGATGGCCGCCTGCCTACCCAAGCCTTTAAGACCCCAGACGCTATATACTTCCACAGCGAGGCACCAGCAACCCTCTTCACCACACTTACCCATGCACACACTTGTCGCCATTAATCATACCAGGAAAGCGAGCACTCAACGTTATGGTCTTTAGCTCCTAAATCCTGATAACTGATCGCCTTGCCAACCCATGGTCCCACACGCTGGCACACTTAATTGATGTGGGCCCTACTGCCTCTGAACTGGATGGCCGCTTGTTTGTTCAATCCTTTAAGACCCCAGATGTTACATCCCCCAATAGCTAGGCACCATTAGCCTCCCTCACCACCATTGCCCGTGCACACTTTTGTCCTCAGTGATCAGGTAGGGAAGGTGAGCATCATGGAATGCAAATTCAGTAGAACAAAGTGTTTTTGTATTGAGGAAGCACCCGAGTAGAGGCCCAATGCCCATCTGCTGTTCCACCACCAAGCCTATATGTACAAGTTCGTTGATCTATTTCCCCATTGTCACACATAAATATATGCACCTATGTACATGCCTGTATTTAGACCTCTAAAAATGCTCCTCACCCCCAGTTCCCTCCTCCATCTCCCTCCACTTCCCTCCTGTCCCACTACCATACTCAGCCTCCATTGAGTTTCAGTATTTTCTCTCTGTTATATTACCCTTGACCTATCCCTACTGAACTTCTCTCATCCACTATGTCTCTAATTTGATCAATTGATTTACCCTTATCCCTAGGCTGGTCAACACCATCTCCTTTCTTCTTCCTTCCCTTCTCCCACACCTTGGAACCATCAGTCCCGTAGTTTTCGCCTCCAGACTGTTCATCCAGCCTGTCTTATTTAGATAGACCTGCAAAGGTAACAAAATGTACCCAAAATGTGCTTCCTAAAATGAAGCAACCAAAGAAAATAAAGCAATGATAGCAACAAAGAAAAACTCCAATGTCCTATATATATGTAAAAAAAAATATAGAAACCTGTAAATAATCCATTGTCTGTTTGTTGACCTCTAGGAGTGTCCCCTGGTTGAGTCAGATGGGGTGCCACTCCCTGGTCCCAAGTTTATCGCTGTCATTCCATCTGGAGCTCAACGCTCTGTTGCACAACACACTCTGGTATGGTTGTGTCAGACAGGGTCTAATCCTGACCCTGTTTCTCCACTGTTGACCCCAAAAGGACTTGGGTCAACGATGGTAGCTGTGTTGCATAGTGGGGCTGGCCATATGATCCTCTTTGTGCCTCTGGCTGTTCTGAGTGGGGATATCATCCTGAAGGATCAGTGGGCCAGGATGCACTCCATTCTCTCTTCCTCCCTCTTCATTTGTTCTCATGTGTTCTGGTCAGCCATCTCTCACTCCCTCAGCTGCAGCTTCAAGTGCTGACCTCCAAGGTAAACTCCCCTGGTGGAAAGGTGGCTGGCTGTCCCTGTAGTTGGGATTGGGTTTGTGTGCTCAGACTCCTTCATTGGTTCTCCATTTCATACCGCTACACTGCATTCACATCCTGGATCACTGGGTTTAAGTTTGGTCTCTCTTTTGCTGTGGAGATATAAACAATACATTCCCCTTGGGAGGGTTAGTACCCCATTCCCTCTTTACACATCACCATTTGCCCCACGGCCCACTCCCATCCCTCCATTCTAGTTGACTACCATATGTAGCCCTGAATTTGGTTCTTACCTCTACCATACTACTTGGCCCTCTCCCCAGGCGTTTCTGAATACAGTAGCAACCCAAGATACCCCTTTTGCATTTTTTTTTTTAACTTCACTTATCTCAGCGGACTCATGTTATACTTGTCCTTTTGTGCTTGGCTGACTTCACTTAGCATAATTCCCTCCAGTTCTTCCCATATGTGGATGTGCTTCATGTGTTCATCGCTGCTTTTCAGCAATCTCCATTGTATGTATGTACCACTGTTTTTTAATCCATTCGTCAGTTGATGGAAATTTGGGCTGTTTCCAACTCCATGCAATTGTGAACTGTGCTGTGCTGAACATTAGAGCACGGATGTCTGGTCGTGGTTCGTTGCTTGGCACTTTTGGGTACATGCCCAGTAGGGAGATTGCAGGGTCATATGGTAGCTCAATTTTCATCTGTTTTGGATATCGCCAAATTGATTTCCATAGTGGCTGTACATACCTACAGGTCCACCAGCAGTGGATAAGTGTTCCTATCTCCCCACATCCTCTCCAACACTTACTGCTTTCTGATTTTTTGAATTGGGTATCCTTGCAGGTGTTAGGTGGAATTTCATTGTTGTTTTGATTTGCATTTCTCTTAATGCCAATGATGGGGAACATTTTCTCGTATGTTTATTGGCCATTCTGATTTCTGTCTCTGAAACTTCTGTTCATGTCCTTTGCCCACCTCCTCAGTGGGCACTTAGTTTTGCTCTTTTTGGAAGCTATCAGGGTATTATAGATTTTAGTAATAAGACCTTTATCTGATCTGTCATTGCTAAAGATGTTTTCCCAGTCTATGGGTTCTTTTACTACTCTTTTGGCGAATTCTTTCGATGCACACAGGTGTTTAATCTTCAGTGTATCCCACCTGTCTATTTGTGCCTCCTCTGTGTTTGTGACCTTCCCTATTTCTGATAGCCTATGTAATCCCTGTGCCAATGTTCTCAGGTTGGTTCCAGTTCTCTCATTGATAGCTCTAATAGTTTGGGGTTTTACTTCTAGGTCTGTGATCCACCTTGAGTTTAGTCTAGTGCATGGAGTGAGGTAAGGGTCTTGCTTAATTTTTTCTACAGGTAGGCATCTGCTTCCCATTTAATATTTTTAGGACCCTTATTAAAGATCAGTTGTCTGTATGCTGGTGTTTTTATTTCTGGGTTTTCAATTCTTTTCCATTGGTCTGAGTATCTATCATTATGCCAATACCTTGCAGTTTTGACCACTGTGGCTGTATAGTATGTGCTAACGTCAGGTAAAGCAAGCCCTGCCATGATGTCCTTCTTCTTGTGGAGATCTCAGCTAATTCTGGGCTTCTTCCCTCTCCATATGAAGTTAGTAATCATTTTTTCCATTTCTTTGAAGAAAGATGAGGGTAATTGTATTGGAATTGCATTAAACTTATGTAGTGCCTTGGGTAGAACTGATATCTTTACTATATTGAGTCTTCTGATCCATGAGCATGGGATATTCTTCCATTTATTGAAGTCACTCTTGGTTTCTTATAATAGTGTTTTGTTCTTTTAGTCAGGTAGATCCCTAGATATTTCAATTTGTGTGTGGCTATTGTGAAGGGAATCTCTTTTTTTATCTCCTCTTCTGTGGTCTTAGCTGATGTGTACAGCAGACCAATCGACTTCTGATTGTTGATCTTGTATCCTGACACTTTGACATACTCCTGTATTGTTTCCAGTAATGATTGGTTGAATTCGTAGAGGAAATAATCTCATCAATTTTAAATTCAACATTCTCATACACATTTAGTTTCAGCTCATTCATTGTAATATCACTTACCCCACTTCCTACTTTTCTAACCCTTCTGAACTTTGTCTTGGGTTAATGCTGCGCTTTTGACCTCAGCTGGTTTATTATTCTAAGGCAGGGATTCTCAACCTGTGGGTGGCGACCCCTTTGGGGATTGAATGACCCATTCACAGGGATGCCCAATTCATAACAGTAGCAGTATTGCAATTATGAAGTAGCAATGAAAATAATTTTATGGGGCTGAGCCCCGGTGGCGTAAGTGGTTGAGTGCGAAACTGCAGCCCACGGGCTTGGCGGTTCAAATCCAGCCGCAGCTGAGTAGCGCCCACGACCACCAGAGGCAGTGATGCCCACAAAAAAAAAAGGAAAAAAAGGAAAAAAAAAAAGAAAAGAATTTTATGGTTGGGAGTCATGGCATTAGGGGTCATAGCATTGGGAAGGTTGAGAACCACTGTTCTAAGGTGTCCCACACTAGTGTTGTTTTTGTTCCCCATACAGACCTGCTTATTCTTTGGTTGAAAATTGAGCCACAGACATGACATCAATTGTAGACCTGAAGGGTGACTAAAGACCATAGTTTTGGGGGTTCCTATAGTATCTTAGCAGCAAACCTAATGTTTTCTTGGAGTTTGAGTTTTATTCCACATATTTCTCCCACTCCATCCCTATTCCCATTACTGTTTGGACCCGAGTCACTACTCACCAAGCACGATGTAAACCTCACCATTGTGTTTGAGGAACAATTGGCCTGGTTATATAATTCTTGGCTTGCAGTTTTTTCCTTTCAGAGTTTGATATAGCTCATTCCATTGCCTTCTTTTCTGCAGGGTTTCGCTGAGAAATTAGAGCTTGGTCTTATTAATTCTCCTGTGTAGGTAACTTTTCATTTGTCTCAAGCTGCTTTCAGGATTCATTCCTTATCTTTGGTTTTGGAAAGTTTGATTGAGATATATTGTGCTGATTTTCTTTTAATCATTTTTTGGACGTTTGGGATGTTTCTGTCTTTTGACTATTATGAATAATACTGCTCCAAGTACCAGTGTGTGTGTGCGCACACTTTGATTCCTTTGGAGTACATACCTAGGTGTAGACTTTCTGAGTCACGTGGTAACTTTGTGTGTAGCCATTTGAGGAGTTCTTAGACTGTTTTCCAAAGTGGCTGTACCATTTTGCATGCCACACCAGTGGATGAGGCTTCTGATTTCTCCACATCCTTGTCAGCACTTGTTATTACCTGACTCCTTAATCGGAGCCATCTTTGTGGGTGTGAAGTTGGATTCATTGGGGTTTTTATTTGCATTTCCCCAATTACTAATGACGTCCAACACCTTTTCAGGCGTTTGTTGGCCATTTGTATGTCTTCTTTTGGAGAATAGGCTATTGAGACCTTTTGCTCATTTTTTAATTGAGTTGTCATTTCATTTTGATTTTAAGAGTACTTTGGTTGTTTGTTGGGAGCAAAGGGATTCAATGAGTGAATGTGTTCAGTGGAGTGGAGCATGTTTAAGTAGATCTCTATCTCTTGTTTAAACTTGATTGTCTTTGTATTATTGAAAATGTCACCATATTCTTTTTTAATGAAAATGTTGGAAACCAAAGTCAATGGTTAACAGATGTCAGAAAGACTGATGGAGAACAGGTAAATAAATAAAAATCATCTCTATAAGTAAAGGTGGGTGATTATGGCATTAGTCCCCTTTTTTTCTAGCACATGTGGGTACAATAATATTCAGAAAATGATAGTAGCTTCATATATTTTATTAAAAGGGAAGGAAAAACTAAGGGAGCAGATATGTTTACAAAGCAGGGGAATAATGTGAAAGAGAACATTTGATGTGATCAATGAGAATAATAATGTACATTTTCTTGGGTTTAAACTAACAGTTTCCAAGCTTATATTTCAGTGAAATGTCATAGGCTCAATGCACATACTTAGGTCTAATTCCAAAGCTGTGATATGTTGCTGTCTTGATCCTATTAGAGAATCTGACAGAATTATGACTCATAGTTAATGTGGTCATAAGAGATTTTGATCAACTAATGCTCCATTGACATCATGAGTACACTCAGGGACACTTGGTAGGAGTTCTTTTTTTGCTTAACATGGAAAAATCTCTTTTTTGGCTCTTTTTTTTTTTTTTTAACCTTTCACTGATTATTTGAATGTAGAATTAAAACCATGTTCAGCAAACTACCAGATATAGTACAAAGGCATTTTACACTATTGCTGAAAAAAGAAATGCCTCTAAAAGATGCTATTGAAGCAATTTCTGTCATGGAGAGGATTTGACTGGAAAGTCTCTGTGACTATTTCCAAGGGCTCATTCCTTGGATTTTAGATGGATTTTCAAACTTTACTGGAGAACTTCTTAAAATGCAGAGTCTTCCTCAGTGGTCTGTGCAGAGTCTGCAAATTCCCATTTGTATTGCATGTTGAGGTGGAGTTGCTGGTTTGCAGGCCACATTTTACATAGTAAAATTGATCTGTATCTTGACTTCTTTACTTAACATTCCTTAGTCACTATATAGATTTTTTTTCTTCATATAGTAAATATCAAGAGACTAAAAATTCATGGGAAATGGAATTAAAAGATAATGGCATATTCCATGAACAGTTTGGTGTTTCTCCATATATACCAAAATAGCTGCTTTTGCAACATTTTTGCAAGTCAATTCAATGACATTAATTACATTTATCATGTTGTGACATTATCATCACTGTCTAAATTATTCTGAGACCCTTAACCAAAGGTCATTGATTCTTAAGAAATAACTCCGCCCTGCTCCTGGTAATTGCTAATACACTTTGGTTTCTATCTATTGGGCTGCTCTAAATACTTCATGTTAGTGGAATAACTGAATAACTGTGATGAAATACTCAGCCTGTATTGAGAGTTTGTTCACATTGTGGCATGTATCATGATTTCAGGAGCCTTGATAGTGCTGTGGTTTGAACCTACTAGTGCTCCTGTGCTGGGGGCAGTGGGGATGGACAAATGAGGCAATGTTTTTTAATGAGATATAGCCCCTGAGACCGTATCAGTTCAACTCTGACACCGTGAATCAGAGTTGACTCGATTGTTGTATGTTTGGTCATCAGGATTTTATTTTTCCTTATAGCTGAGTGATATTCCATCATTTGGAATTAGTTGATGAACAGTTAGTTTGTTTCCACTTTTGGTGACTGTGAGAAGTTCTATAGTGAACATTGGTGAACAGGTGTTTGTGTTCCTGCTTTCAGTTCTTTTGAGTATATATATATGTATACTCAGGTGAAATTTCTGTATCATATTTTTTGAGGAACTTTAAACTGTCTTCAAAAGTAACTGAACTATTTTACATTTCTACCAGCAGTGGATAGGGTTTCAATTTCTCCAAATCGTCACTAGCATGTTCCCCCCCCACACACATCCCTGCCTTTTTTCTGATCATTGTTATCCTCATGGGTAAAAATTGGCATCTCATTGTAGTTTTGATAATGCTTAATAAAAAACACACCATCAATTGCTCATATGTAAGTTCAGGTTAAAACTGAAGAAAATTAAAACAATTTTACAAGAACCAAAATGAAACTTTGAGTCTTTCCCACCTGAATTTCAAAAACATTTGAGGAACAGATTTGATGCACTGAATACTAAAGGCAGAAGACCTGCTGAGCTGTGGGAAGACATCATGAACACCATTTCTGAAAAAACAAAAAGACATTAAGCAGATGAGAGAGAAAAGATAATGCATGGATGTCAGAAGAGACTTTGAAACTTGCTCTTAATTGTAAAGTACTAAAGTAAATGGAAGAAATGATGACATCCAACAACTGAATAGAAAATTTCAAAGGGCACATCCAGAAGAGAAATGCAAATATATAGTGAAATGTGTGAAGACATAGAGTTAGAAAACCCAACAGGAAGAACATGTTCAGCATATTTTAAACTGAAAGAACTAAAAAAATAAAAACAATTCAAGCCTTGGGTTGCAATATTGAAAGATTCTGTGGGACAAATATTGAATGATGCAGGAAACATCAAAAGAAGATGAAAAGAGTAGACATAGTTACTGTACCAAAAAGAATTAGTCACATCCGCCCTATCAGGAGGTAGCATGTGAGCAAGAACCAATGATGCCGAAGAAAGTAAATCAAGTTGCACGGAAAGTCTTAGCTAAAAACAGGGCTCCCGGAATGGATGGAATGGCAATGGGAGTATCTCAGCATACTGAAGAAACACTGGAAGCAGTTCCTCATCTATGCCATGAGATTTAGAAGACAACTACTTTGCCAGCTGACTGGAGGAGAGCCCGATTTGTACCCATTCCAAAGAAAGAGGAGCCAAGAGCATGCTGAAATGATAGAACAATATCATTGATATTGCTTGCAATGAAATAACTGCTGAAGATGCATAATGGTTGCAACAGTACATTGATAGGGAGCTGCCAGGCATTCAGGTGGGATTCAGAAGAGAACATAGAACAAGGGATATCATTCCTGATATCAGATGGATCATGGCTGAAAGCAGAGAAAGCATGGCTGAAAAGATGTTTACCTGTGTCTTATTGACTGTGTGAAGAAGGCATTTGCTTGTGTGGATCATAACAGACTATGGATAACCTTGAGAAGAATGGCAATTCCAGAATACTTCATTGTGTTCATATGGAACTTTTACATGGATTCAAGAGGCAATTGTTTAAGCAGAACAAGGAAAATCTGCGTGGTTTAAAATCAGGATAGGTGTCTATCAGGGTTGTATTCCCTCAAAATACCCTTTCAGTGTGTATTTTGAGCAAATAGAAAAACTGGATTACAAGGAAAATGTGGAGAAAGGCTTATTAACAAGTTACAATATGTGAATGACACAACCTTGCTTGCTGAAAGTCAGGAGGAATATGAAGCACTTGCTGATGAGGGTGGGTTGCAGGATTACAACTTAATGTTAAGAAGACCCAAATCCTCACAACTGGACCAGTAGGAACATCCTAATAAATGGAGAAAAGGTTGAAAGTGTCAAGAATTTTGTCTTGCTTGGATCCACAATCAGTCCTCAGTGAAGCAGGAGTCAGATCAAAAGATGAGCTGCATTAGGTAAATCTGCTGCCCAGAGCTCTGTAGAGTGTTGAAAAGCAAGGAGGTTACACTGAGGACTAAAGTGATTTTGACCAAGTGTGTTTCATTGCTTCATATGCATGTGAAAGTTGACATTTAATAAAGACGACCGAGGAAGTGTGGATGCATTAGATATGTGGTGCCTACGGAGACTATTGAAAGTATTATGTATTGCTAGAACACCAAAGTGACCTTTCTTGGAAGAAGTACATGTTTTAAGGATTCCTGCTCTCTCTATTTGCTAATTTATAATAATTTTTGAATTAGGAAGGTCCTTGTTTTTATTAATTTGTCTTTTATACAACTATATATTTTGTTAATTTGTAATTTTATAAGTTGATTCTCTTTGATTTTCTTGGTAGTAATATTGATCAGAAATAGTAGCAGTTGTCTTTTCTTTTTTATTCCTCTTTTTTGCATAGTTTAGACCTCAAACATTATGTTAAATTTTAGTAAACATTTTTTTTTAAGTTTTGATTTCTGAATTTGATTTGGGTTCAGAGTAAATTCCTTTGCAAGATAAGGGACCTATCTTTGACCCATCTTCCTGGTTTTCATTTTTTAAAACTTCTTATCAGGAATAGTTTACTAAGTTTTATTTAAAAATATATTTTTAGCATTTTTAAATATAATCATATCTTCAGTCCCTCCCTATCTGTAAATGTATTAAATTACATTCAAATACATATTTTAATGTTGAACCATCTTAGCATTTCTACCTGAAATATGATAATTCTCTCAGCATCGTCTAACCCAGGATATTACTGTGTTCAGTTTGCTAAGTCTTTAAGCTTTTATATATCTCTCTAAATCAGAACCTCTGGGTTGTCCAAATGTTAACATTCTAAACTACTTACAAAAAGATGGTTCATGTTTATTCAGAGGTCCCCTGAAAGAAAAACTTGTCTGTCTGCTTCTGCAAATCAACCATCTCTATGGAACACAGCTTGACGCCAACTTGATGACAACTGGTTTATTTCTAAGACAGTCACTATTGCTGGCATATTAGAAAGTATTTGCAATTTCAGATGTTCGTCTTTTACCCAGGCATATAAAAAATTGCACATTTTTGTTGGTTATCATAGTTATGTTCTCCTTGTAGTGAAATGGGAAAATTTCCACAGGATTCTGTAATCCTTAATCTTTAAATAATGTAGGATGCATTCCTTTAAGCTATTTTTACTTGTAAGCATAAGGAATGCAACCTTTTCCCAGCTGTGTGGATTCTGAGCAGCAGTGGCCTCTCCATCTACTTTCAGTGACACACATACCCTCTCGACAAATGTGCCTTCTCCCTAGAAGTTGTAAAGGAGGTGTACTTTTGTGGTGGTGGCTTCAGGCCCAGAAGAGGCAATCCCTTCCTGGCCCTAAAATGCCTTCAGGCTCCAGCTGTAGTTTAATTATGTTTTTCAGATTGCTCCAGAAGGAATAGACAAGGGATTCAGAATTTGGTTTTGGACTACTGTCTTCTGAGAAATATTCATCTGCTATTAGGGATTTAATTTTGAGTGTGCAGTGTATGTTCCAGCAGTCAGTAAGACTCAGAGCAAGAGAGGTGGCAGATCTGTGACAAGTTCAGTTTGACATTTTGAGCACAGAACATTGAAGATAATTTGTTTCTAATAGCAAAAAGTGCTAACGCTTGAAAAATGATTTACTTAAAAAATTAACACTGGCTGGTGGTCAGACATTGAAATAACTTTTACCTGCAATAGAAGGAAAGTTGATATTTTGGGATTTATGCATAATATAGGTTGTAAATCTGAAGATAGCCCATTATATATGTCTAAAAGATTGCACAGTGCTAACTTTTATATAATTATATTTATGATCATCTAAAGTTTGGATGATATCTGCCTTCTGTGTGTACTCTTTTGTCCTCGATAGAATTTGATTGTTCTTTGGATTTAAATTGATTTCAGAATCTTAACAAAACTTCTGGAGGTGTCTGATGACCCACAAGTTTTAGCCGTCGCTGCTCATGATGTTGGAGAATATGTGCGGCATTACCCACGAGGCAAACGGTAGGAGAAAAAAACTTTGATTATAGGCTTTTTTTCTGAAACTTTGAACATAAAAACCCAGATAGTGTCCTTAACTGGAATAAGTTAGCAGATGAATTTATGAAATTAAGGAGATGATTATGGGGAGGTGATTATGGTAAGCCCAATTAAAAATGAGTAGAATAAAAAATATAGGTACACTTACAATACTGTGTCGTAACCACTGTTTAAGAGCTCTGCCTGTAGCTAAGAGGTCAGCAGTGTGAACTAGCTAGCTGTTTTGTGCGAGACAACCTGGAGAGCTGCTCCTGTGAAGATTACAGCTTAGGAAACTGGGGACAGTTACCCCCTTTCTTACGTGTTCACTGTGTGTTAAAGCAGACTCGATGACACGTAATAACTGAGCCCCATAGGTTCAAAGTGTAGGAGATAATATAATCACTCTAAAGGAATGTTCCAGAGATGATAGTGACTTAGGTGACTTAGTAAACAATATGTATATTTGACAGTATCATGAGAAAGGAATTTAGTGTAGGAAGAGATAGGCAAGGCCTTCAATAGGAATGCGTAGTATCAATTAAGGGCTGTTATTTGACTTTCTAAAGTTTCCTAATCTGTAAAGTGGGGTGGTAATTATATTCCTCGTGAAATTGACATTAGGAGTAAGTGTGCTTACTCAAGTACAGAGTTTTGACCAGTGCCAGTAGGTTCGCAGTACATACTCAATAAGATTGTTGTGGTTAGGTGACATCACATTGAACCTGACTCAGAACGACCCTGTGTACAGCAGTAGCATTAGCTGTATTTATTATTATCAATATTAATATCTTATATTTTTCCAAACACTCTGTACGGAAGGCATAGAACAGTCTTTATCTTTATTTATCAAGCCCCAAACCAACCCATACCTACTGCCGTGGGTTGATTCCTACTCAGAACGACCCTGCATAGGAGTTCTTAGACTGGACTTCTATACAGAAGCAGACATGCTCTTCTCTTTTTCACAAGGAGAGACATGTGACTCTGAGCCATCACCCCTGCAGTTATCACCCAGCACTTAACCCACTTCACCAGCAGTGCTCCTTTAGCAACATCATAATGGATGAACCCTAGGCTTCCTTTACTGTAAGGATAAACTGACAGGACAAAAGTCGAAATTACAGGATGGAGTAATCTATACTGTAAGAAGACTTTATATTTGAGATTTCCTTTAAATATTTAAACATCATACAGCTCATATAAATGATTAGAGAAATATTAGCCCTTCAAACAGAGAAATTAACCTGTTCTTCTCAAGTCTGTGGACTATATTATTTTTGGTCTTTATCTTGTTTCTGTATCTGCTTTGTAGGATCTGATCCTGCTTTGTAGGCATGGTTAAAACACAATGACTACAAAATCATGACAATTTTATCTGCAACAGAGTTCTCAAGAGCTGTGAATGTCGTAGCTGGGTCATGTGCTTGAGTTGGGGGGATTAAAGAGCACTGTGATACGGGGAATTAGCATGGAGTAGAAGTGGGGTAATATGCAATCCCTTTTTGGACTCAGATGCAGGGACTGTAGAACTTATACTTCACTGTAGCAGAAATATCTTCATACTCTGCCTTTAGAAATTCCACTGAGGGGTACAGTACCTTGATTTTTTTCATTGATTTCCTTCTATCAGGACTGGGTGGTGTTTGTTCTCTTGTACATAGAATAGCTCTAAGTCGAAACTGACTTGAGTGCACTTAATAAAAGCAACAAAGAAATGTCTTAGCAGTAAGTCTAGGAGTCATTGACACTACTTTTCAACTAGGTCTTATCAGCGTAATGAAGCAATGGAATCAGGAGTCAGGTGACATTTTATGGAAGGAAAGACGATCAAGGTGCCTGCAGACTAATCTAGTGCTGAGAAGTTGTTATCCCATTGAGGTAGGACAGAAAAGGTGTATTTCTGTCCTTGCACCCTGAAGTCACACTACTTCCGATGATCTTTCAAAACCAGAATTGAGAAAAAAACTAATGATCAGATCACTAGCTGCAGATCAAGGACCAGGAGACATGTTATTTTGCTCAAGCGATGAAATCACATCTGATGTAGCAGCTACAAGTGGAGTAAATATTTGATTAGGTTTATAAAAACTCATTGTCATCCTCCAAGATCCATTTGTCTCTCCTTCCCCCCCCCACCCGCTTCCAAGCCAAATATATGCATTGAATGAGGATTTTGGGGGATTGTCCTAGCATCCTGCAGATGCTTGGTGGTGACACTAATTGGCAATCCCCCCAGGAAGGTGGTGTTGCTTTTGATTAACTATTTTCTAGCTGGAGGCAGTTTTCATGACTTCCACTTTTTCTGTCATAATAACTCTTACTCAACATGTCATAAATCCACGGTCTGCCAGTTGCTGAGGATGTCCAGTCCAATTATGCACACTGGAACTGGGATAATAATTTCAGATGGGCTCAGGGATTTATTGGACTCGTACAAGATGTTTGCTTTCTGTCGCTATGTCTTTCTTTTCTGTGGGGCTAGAGATCTACATTCCAAAGGGCAAACTACTCTAACTTAGAGTCACACCAATGAACTAACAAAGTTAAAAATGTTACCTGGCCACTTAAAGTTTCTCTTGTTTGTGGAACAACGTGCAAATAAGGAAATCAGATTGATATTACATAATAGACGTAAAACAGAGTATGTCTGCAATACAAGTCAAGGGAAAACTACAACATCTCAATTCTAACATGGTCACTAATGGCCTAGACCTTTCTATATTGAATTTTTTGGTCACCCCATTAGGCAAAGAGCCTGAGCTGCTGAGGTGCTTACTGAGGGCAAAGGAAGTAGAGATGGATGGTAAAGGAAAGTTGCTGGAAGTACCAGCTGAGACCATGTGTAGAAGCAAAGACTGCAATTGCTATGAGAATTTCTTCTCTATTAAATCTTCATTGATGTAAATGGGAAATTGTATTTTTGAATGTGTATGTTGTATCATGTTTGGTGGAAGTAAAACTTTATAATGGTCTCTACTTAGAGATGATGTAGGAGTTAGGAGATGCATATGGGTGCCAATTTGACCATGGGTGTGCTGTTACTGCTAAGGTTGCGTGTCATTTCGGGTAGGTCATAATTTTCAGTGTTTTGGTAGTTATAATGTAATTACCCCTTATAACAAGATCTGCTTTGAGCAGCCAAATAGTGAAAAGGAGTTTCCTTGGTGATGTGGCCTACTTCAAGTATATATGGTCTTTCTGGGAAAGTTCTCCCTTTTGCTCGATCTGGATCCTACATCTGGTTTGTTGTCATCTAACTTCAGTTCTTTAGTCTTGGGTCATTGGTTTTCTTTATCCACCCCATTTCTTATTTATCCATAAAGCTTTTACTAATCCATGATGCTTTCTTACACTACCAAAATACCCTAGTGTATTAAGATATCACTGTCACTGATTGTGATGTCATCTACAAGACATGCTACAAGAAAGAATGGACACAGAAACCATACTTTTGTGCCAGAACTAAGAAGTGTTACAGCCCTAGACCTAGCCATGCCTTCACAGAAGAGAACCTTCCATTTATGAAGCAAATAATTATTTACTCTATTTCTGCATTAATTGGAATTTCAGGATTTGGTGGGTGGATACCAGGATTGGTGATAGGAATTGTGTCTTTGGTTTCACTGCTAAGGAGACCACGTGGCATACACAATCAATATAAGGGCAACTATCTTTAAAAAAAAAATAATTTTAGGCTGAGCCCTGGTGGCGTAGTGGTTGTGCGCGGGACTGTGGCCCACTGGGATGGAGGTTCAATTCCAGCTCCACAGGGGCAAAGGATGGGCCTCCTACTCCCACCACCAGGGCAGTGATGCCCTAGAAAAAAAAAACCAAAAAAAAAATTAATTTTACTGTAGCTGGTACAACTCTTAACACAATCCATACATCCATCCATTGTGTCAAGCACATTTGTACATTTGCTGCCATCCTCTTTCTCAAAATATTTACTTTCTACTTGAGCCCTTGGTATCAGCTCCTTTTCCCCCTCCTTCCCCATTCCCCACCTTCCTCATGAACCCTTGATAATTTATTATTATTTTGTCATGTCGTACACTGTCTGATGTCTCCTTTCACCCACTTTTCTGTTGTTCATTCCCACAGGGAGGAGGATATATGTAGATCCTTGTAATCAGTTCCCCCTTACTACACCACCGTCCCTCCACCCTCTCAGTATCACCACCCTCACCACCACTGCAGGGATCATCTGTCCTGGATTCCCTATGTTTCCAGTTCCTGTCTCTATCAGTCTATAGTCTCTGGTGTAGCCAGATTTGTAATGATTGGGATCATGATCGTTGGGGGGAAGGAAGCATTGAAGAGCTAGAGGAAAGTTGTATGTTTCATCCTTGTTACACTGCACCTTGACTGGCTCATTTCCTCCCGAAACCCTTGTAAGGGGATGCCAAGTTGCCTACAGATGGGCTTTGTTATGTCCACTCCATACTCCCCTTCATTCACAAAGATATGATTTTTTGTTCTTTGATGCTTGATACCAGATCCCTTCGACACCTTGTGATCAGACTGGTGTGCTTCTGCCATTTGTGCTTTGTTCTGAGCTAGATGTCTGCTTGTTTACCTTCAAGCCTTTACGATTCTAGACGCTATATCTTTTGATACCTGGAACCACCAGTTTTCTTCACCACATTTGCTTATGCACCCAATTTGTCTTTGGTGATTGTGTCAGGAAGGTGGGCATCATGGAATGCTTGTTTAATAGAACAAAGTGTTCTTGCATTGAGGGAGTACTTGAGTGGGGGCCCAATATCCATTTGCTACCTTAATACTAAATATACATATAAAACTATTTGCCCATCATCATATATAGATATAGTTACATTGTACATGCCTGTATTTAGACCTCTATGAATGAAGGAGGGCTATCTTAAAATCATTTTTAGGAAATTAATGTATCTTCTGCTGGGCACCTTTAAGCATATTTCTTCTTAAGCATTTATCTATCATGTCATCATTACAGATGGGGTTAGTATTACTGTTAATGTTATTATGGACATTTGATGATGCTCAATGTATTTAGAACATTTATTTTATAATATACTGTTAATAAGTTAGCACACAGCTACTTAGTAAACTCCGTAATTTTGAATTCTATGGTCAGTGAGGTTTCCAGGTAGAAACCATCTTCCTGGATCAGAAAATGAGACTAGCAGTTGGATTTATAGTTAGGAACTCAAATGAGAAAATATTTGAATACTTTATAATGGTGATTAAAGAAAATGATTTTAAAAAGACATGTGTTGATTTACTTACTTATATTGTAACTTTGTTTTTAAAATCCCTTGGCGTGTATGTAAAATTTCTGATTATTACCAGCATGAGTTTGCAAGTGATTGAAGCTTCCTTCCTGGGTCTCTTCTGCACCACAGGGTCATTGAACAACTTGGGGGCAAGCAGCTGGTAATGAACCACATGCATCACGAAGACCAGCAAGTCCGCTACAATGCTCTGCTTGCTGTGCAGAAGCTGATGGTGCACAACTGGTATGTGATGGCTTTCCCTCATACTCCACAACCCTCTGGAAAGTCTTGTGATGCCCTCCTCAAAGTTCTCACACCATTGCTCTGATGGATCATATTTTTAGAAGTCAATGATTTTGATTAAAAATCTGGAAATATATTTTAATTATCCAGAGCAATGCCATATAGTTCTGCAAAGATTGTGTTCATGTTTTCAAGAAATATATATTTAAAATACTAAGATCAAAAGCAACTTCAGAAGTAACTAAATGATGCTTTGAGAAATCTTTGAATTACTCTTTTTCGGAGGGGGAATGAGATATAGTTCAACAACCAATTACTTTCAAAATGACAATTTTGCAGGGTGTGATTATTCCATATGTAGTTCACCATATGTTGAATAGATTTTACAGGTTCACATAAAAACACTAAAAATAAATGTTCAGATTTAGAGTCAACTAATATTTCTTTCATAATATCCTTTGACTTTTGATGTAGCCACAAGACATGTTTTTCCCTGTCCTTACACCAAAACGATTGGTCTTTTGACATCACTTACGATAAATTTTAAACAGCTGCTGAGATCTAATAGAGTCTATGTGTGAGTGAAGAAACTAATCTTTTATGTGGCTTTGTCAGCTATGGGCAGCCAGCGGTGCAGTACAGTAAATTCTGTGCTGTTATGAGTAATTCACATCTGTGTACTAGTCCCATGGGAAATATGTTCCTGTTAAGAAAAGATGAATAGGCCTGTAGTTAAAGAATATTGAAAGCATCATGGACTGCCAAAAGAATAAACAGATCTGTCATGGAAGAAGTACAGCCAGAATGCTTCTTAGAAGGAAGGCTGGTGAGACTTCATCTGACATATGTTGAGCATGTTATTATGAGATCACTCCCTGGAAAAGTAGAAAGGCAGGGAAACAGAGGAAGACACTCAACAAGGGGGAGTCACCCAGTGCCGTAACCGTGAGCGCAAACCTAAGAAGAATTGTGAGAATGGTGCAAGCCTCAGGCAGTGCTTCCATGTATAAGGTTGTTTGTAAGGTCACAGGAGTCAGAACTAACTTGCCCACACCTAACAACAACACCATCATAGTTGAAAAATACCACCAACCCTTCCAATGATGCATCAGAATGGCTTTTGAATGGTGTGTGCTAATGATGTAGGAAAATACTGTGAAATGCTGCTTAATAGCATCGTACGTTAAATATCATAGTCTTGCCACATTAGGACTTTTCTTTTAGGTCTGGAAATTTCTGTATTCTTTGAGCATCTGTTTTTTGTTTTTAATCACATAACGAATCTGTCTTAGAAAAAGTATGGTGAGAATGTTCCTCAGAAGGGAGGATGGTGAGACTTTGTCTTGTGTAAATTATCTGAGGCACATTAAATGATCAGAAGCGACCTGGTCCTAGGGAAGGAGATCGTGCTTCGGGGAGGAAGGGTCAGTGTCAAGGAAGACTTTCAGTAAGCTGGATGGCCACCGTGGCTACAATAACGGGTTCATTCGTAGGACGGTGCAGGACTGGGCAGTGTTTCGTTCTGTGTGGATCGAGGGTTGTGGATCTGAGTTAGAGCTGCTTGATGGCATTCTAGCAACAGGAACAGCAGAGTCAGGACCCTCTTGTCTGAGTGCTGCGTTATAGATAGGATAGAAAGAGGGTGCACCTTCTGAACAATAGAGGGCCACAGGCCCAGCAGGGAAGCCGAGGTAGCGATGATGATGATGAAAAGGGGCCACCCCCACAACTTTGTTGTTGGGGATTGCATTTCATACTGGGTTATGGGAACTGAGAAGGGAAGGCCCGGAAGGTGGGGATGACCCGGGCTTGTTTAAGCACTCCCATAGACATAGTTAGCTTTCACAAGTGAGGTTGGTAATAGTAATAGTATTTAGTGGCTCGAGGCTAGGGATGCTGTTAATGCTGCTGTGCACCCAACAGCACTTTAACAATGAATTGTTTTGCCCTAAAGAAGTCAGTAGTGTCCTGAAGGGAAACTCTTGGAAGAAGGCCAGCATGGGAAAAGATGAGCTGGGAGAGATAGGCAGAGATCTGACCATGTAGCCTATTGTAGTTATTTTTGTAAGATGAATCGAAAGCCATTAAGACATTTATGTGGGACAATGAGAAGATTTGATTTAAGTTTTCAAATGAACACTTGGCTAATTTTTGGATGTTAGTGTGAAAGCAATATAACCGTTTAGGTGCTGGCAGGTACGTGTGGGTATACGAGTGTGATAGAAATTTAGATAAGAAGTGATAGGCTTTAACTAGAGTTCAGAACTCATGCTGTCAGATTTTCTTTGTTTTTTTTTTTTTCAATCCTCAGTTCAAGAGGAATGAGACAAAGCAGAGCATTTCAAATGGTTTGTAATCTGCAGGAGGTGGGGGTCAGAATAAGTCTGTCTGTGAAACTGTGAAACCAGTACCACATTGGATTTTCTTCCTGGTTTACATTACTGGTTTTACTCTGATTTTGAAAATAAGTGAATTATTTAGGAATTTATAATCTAGTTGATGTCTCCATGGAATTAGTTGGGAGGAGACTGAGGTTTAATCAAACTGAAGCTGTTGCAATCCACAAACTTAGACTCATATTGCCAAATGTTCCTCTAAACTTTCTGTTAAAGTCAGTTAAAGTTTCTATTCTTCTCTTGTGGAACTTAGGAATGTTGAAGTATGATTCTTTCATTTGTGAAGTGCAATCTATTTTAATTATTACTTCTTCCAGGTAATTCAGTGTTGGATTTAGCAGTTTTATCTGACATGATTTTTAATGTTTATTTTGGTATAAAAGGAAGCAATAGGTTATGATTTTTCTTTTTGCCAGCAGAGACAAGTTTAGGTTGAAAAATTTTTGTTCAAATAAGCATGTTGGAATCCTTGATAGTAGATTTGAGGGCTTCACTTAAAGAGACCTGACTCAGTCCAATGCTACATTTTTTTTTGCAAAGCACAATTATAAAAAGAAGACCAAATGTCTTTCTAGCCATAAGCTGCTTTATTCATTCCCATCATTGACTGACAAGCCTTATTCTCTCATTATGTGTCAAGCTGTTTTAATGTTCATTTTTTAAATTAAAATTTTTTAGCTTTACTGTTTTAATTATGATAAATTACCCTTATATTTAATAGAGAAGCTCAATATCAGTATAGTCTACCCTTTCTTTATAAAAATTTCTTATACAAAGGAAGATTACCATTCTCAGGATTAGATGATGACTTTATGCTAGAGGATGAAGATTACCCATGATAGCAATTTGTTTCAGTATTGGATTAATATTATACTAAGTAGGATACAAATTGAAAAGTAAATCTTCTGCACAATATATCCCAAAATGTAAAGGCATTTGGGATTGATATCTTTCTGCAGGCTACCTTTATTAAAATCAGGACATTGAAAACTGCCTTTTTTATTTCAAGTATAGGCTTTTCCAGTATTAGGATACTGGGATTTAAAAATATATTTATTGATGGAATTTTAGAAAATATCCTTGGAATTGTTTGCTCTTGCACCAAATAAAAACTTAGAAACCTGGTTGACTTTATCTTTTCTAAGCATTTTGTTTGTTATAATTATGAAAAAAAAAGCCTGAATAAAAACCTTTCTTAAAGTCAGTGACAGTGGCTTTTTACAGTTACTGGTATGTGTGCGTTGTCTGAAAAAACTCGTTGCCGGTGAGTTAATTCTGACTCACAGTGGCCCTGTAGGACAGAGAACTGCCCCTGTGGGTTTTGGAGACTAACTCTTGGTGTGAGTTGAAAGCCTCATCTCTCTCCTGCAGAGTGGCTGGAGGCTTCAGACTGCTGACCCTGTGGTTAGAAGCCCAAAGCATGACAACACCACTCGGACTCCTCATGGTTATGTCACTCATTGTGTTTCTAACATAAACTTGGTTTTCTTTCTTATATACTTGATATTGCATTATTCCTAATGTTTCTGTTTACTGTACTCATTTTAAAAATAAGTTTATTTTTGAGAATTTCATCAACATACACTAATTTTTGCTCTAGTAGATTTAATCATCTTTAATTTTAGGGAGTTTTTAATAGTGTTGTATTAAAATTTCTCTCTAACTAACTGTAAAGTGGGTGGATATTTTTGGAATTATGGGACTGGGCTGGCTATCAGAGTCCTGGCAGCACAGGTCGTTCCATGTTGGTCTGCTAAACAGAAAAAAAATCAGCATTTCAACTCCTTCAACTGCTCCACAGGACAAAAAGGAGGCTTTCTGCTCCTGTAAAGATTCATAGCTTCAGAAATCCCCGAGGGACAGTGGTGATCTGCCCCGTAGGGTTACTCTTAGTCAAAATCTACACAATACAGTGTGAGTTTGAAGGCTGACTCTGAATCTGTTCTGTTTTGTTTTTTTGGATCCGTTTTAAGAAATTAAATTATTAAGCTTTTAATGAAGTAGAGAACATTTGTGTTTTTATAACATGGGCTTTAAAGTTATATAACTGGTGAAAATCTTATAATTATTTTTGAGAATTATGATTGATTTTCAAAATCTTCCATTTGATTACGCGTCTTACACTAGTGAGTGTCTTGCTTCTACTTGATCATGCATACATGTATACACACAAACATATATGTACATACGCATTTTTCATCATTTCTATTTTTTGGAATAGTCTTGATTACAGATAATAAGTTGTATTTGAGATGTTGGAATAGACGTGGAGTTACTAGCTGGGGAGAGAATGGCTGTTACTGGGGGCTAGTCCTGTTCACACCCCCTCTAAAGGATTTGCAGCTCTCTGATCTCACATCCTTTGACTTCCTTTACATCCCTGTGTTTTGAGCAGTGCTATATTTTTATATTTTTATACCTTTGACAAATACACAATGACAACTTACTGTAGAGAAATTTTGTAGATGCGCTCCCTGTTTTCACTTTGTAATTTAACGTTATAAAATGTCATCATTTCTCTTCTACAGAGTGATTTAAAATGTAATCAGCCTCTAATTCAGAAGCAACATATGTGCATATGGAGAGCTCAGGACTTCAGGAAACACTGAATTTTGTAGGTAGTGGATCTTGTGGAGAATTTTGTTTGTATTTCTAGCTTCCTTTTCAACCCCCCTTTTTTTTTCTTCCAAGCAGATTAAATTATAAGAGTATTATCTTCTTTGTAGATGGATAATGTATAGATAAGTTACAATAATGAGAAAACTCACAAGGCCAAATATCTGAGTGAATGCTGCTCTGTTCTGTGATTTTTTCATGAGCTTAGGACTGTTTTAATTATTCTGTAAGTGACTATGAACTGAATTTAACGGGGAGGCGGGAGGGGGGAGAACTTTATATGTTTAATCACTCAGCAGTATCGTTACTATGTTAACATTCCATAAGATTTTAAGAACACATAACATTTATATATTTAATCTTTTCCAGCATTAATTTAGAGAATTGAGGCCACTGCTGGTGCCTGGCATTTCCCACGGTGCTTTCATAACATTTTTAGTGGGAAGGCTTCTTGAAGGGACGGTGCTTGAGCTACGTCTTGACAGTGGTGAAGGAGTTCATTGGTGAAGAAGTGGTTGGGATCCCTCCCAGCCTGGAAAAGCATACTGTGAGCTCACTATGCTCTGGGAAGCTGCCAGTGTCACTGCAACATGTAGAGTCTGAGGGTGACTGTACCACTGTCAGAGGGCACCTTCAGAGTCATGCACACTGTCTTATATTTCAGGGAACAACAGTCCAGGTATCTGAATATCCATTTTATGCCTTTTAAGTAAATAAGGGGTTTGTTGACATGATCCCTACATATAGGCAGGTCTTGAGCGGTGTAGCTTGCTCAACAAGAATGAGGGCCCTTAAACTCCTGCAATCCTGTTCCTTAGGATGTGGCTTAATCCTGGTAGTAGAAAGGTGAAATGTGGAAAGAAACAAGCTTTTTGTTTCCCACCCTCTCTGCACCGCCCCCCCCTCCTAGTTAGTTGGAACATACTTCAGCTCAGCAGGTAGTCCATAGTTTATGATACCTCTGAGCATAGACGAACCATATTTATGACTGTCTGTGTGTCTTATCAGTAGTGAATCTAATTCAGAGATATTATCAGCTAGGGATATACATATGTGTGCGGGGAATATTGCAAAAAAATTTTTGAGTTAAGTAAACATGCTCCAAGCATTTGATTAGAGTAATATGATGGCAGAATTTGTTAGGGAAATCATCTATATGGCAAGAACACTGAGTTTAGAACTCCCTAGTGTCAATATGAGCGAACCCGTGTATCTCCAAGAAAGAGAATTCAGAGGTCACACTTTACTGGGTTTCAAAGGAGAAAGAAATGCTGAAGAAAAAAGAAATGATAAGCAAAAGTAATAAAAATTTTTGCAGTTAAAGTATTAGTTAAAGTTTGTTCTTTTTAAACTAAACCAAGGTCTCCAGTTGCTTGAAAACATAAATCTAAGTGCTGCTTGCTTTGCTAAAGCCAATATGCAGATTCAAAAGGTAGTATGTCATCACTGAATACATGAAGGAAAAGGGAAAAAGACCATGTCAACACCTCTCAATAGTGGTTGAAACACCATTTCCATTCCCGGGAAATATGTCATATTAACTTAAAAATTTCTTTTTATTAAAATAAAATGATTTTATTTTATTATTAAAATAAAATAAAATGAGCTCTTACAGTTCTTAAAACAATCCATGCATCAGTTGTATCAAGCACATTTGTGTATATGTTGCCACTGTTATTATTTTTAACCATCTTATTAGGGGCTTGTACAACTCATCACAATTCTTACATTCACCCACTGTGTCAAGCACGTTTATACTTTTGTTGCCAACATCATTCTCAAAACATTTTCTTTCTTCTTGAGCCCTTGGTATCAGTTCCTCCTTTTTCCCTCTCCCTCCCTGTTTCCCTCTCACTCGTGAACCCTTGATAATTTATAAGTTATTATTATTTGTTATATCCTACACTTTCCGACTTTCTCCCTGGGGATGGATAACAACAGAAAAGTGGGCAAAGGGTCACCATTATTTTCTAAACATTTACTTTCTATTGCGTTCTTGCTTTTGGCTCCCTCCTCCTGCCCTATGTTAAATTTTGCTTCCATGCCCTTCTCTGACTACACTTAGCTATTTTGCATGTATATTTACTTAAGTACTTAACTCACAGATTGTTGCTGCTTTTGTTACAGCTTTATCTTAGTAGAGCATCTACCTAGTTGTTGATTTTTTTCGCCTTTGTTTCTTTGCTTAGTCACTGATGGCTTTCCCTACATTGTATATTGCTTTCCTTTTCACCAAATTTACTCTCAGATACTGTCTAGTATCCAACAGCAAATGTTTCCTTCTGTGTGCAAACCTATTTGTTTTTTACCAGCAGCTTCGTACGATAGTTGTCATTTTGTTATCAACTTATTTCACTCAGCATACTATCCTCTAGATCTATCAGTGCTGTCAGCTGTTTCACAGATTCATCATCAGTATTGTTGCTGCGCATTCCATTCTGTGTATGTATACAATTTGTCTATCCATTCTTCTGCTGATGAACCGGTTTGTTTTTATAATTTTGCCATTTTGAATGCTAGTGCATTGAACTTGAGTGTTCATGTATATTTTATTTATCTGAGAGTTATACCTAAAACAAGGGTTGCTGGATCATATGCAGTGTTCTATTTCTAGCTTTGTAAAAAGTGCCATATTGCCTTTTATAGTGATTGTACTCTTTCATAGTCTAAGAGTAATGTAAACGTTTTAATCTCTCCACAGCCTTGCTAACATTTGTTGTCCTTTGATTTTTTTGATCAGTGCCATTATTGCTGCAGTGAGTTCACATCTTATTATAGTTTTGTTTTTCATTTACTGATTGTAAACATCTTTTTACATGTTTGTAAGCTGCCTGAATGTCTTCTCTGATGTCTCTTTATGTCCTTACCCATTTGGTTTGTTGTATGTTGTGGAGGTACTGATTGCTAAAGTAAACTTTAGAAAATTACATCCTTGCCAGATCTGTCATCAAAAATGTTTTATCAGTCCGTAGGTTCTTGTACTCTTTTAGTGTTTTTTTATTTTAGTTTTTTAAATGCACATTGGCATATAATTTTCAGACAGCCCCAATTATCTTGTTTTGATTCTGTACTGAATTGTTTGTATATTTTAAATTATGTTTGAAAGCCTAATTATGCCCTAAATGAAAGCTCCCCCCAACTTTTGCATATTCTTGTTTCTATAATCAAATAGTAAAGATAAGCCACTGGTTGGACAGGCCACAGATTTGTACACATAATGGGAAAATGTATTTTGAGGGGTAATCTGAATTAATAAATTCCACTGAATGTATTTCATAAGGAAGAAAGAGGGAAAGTGGAAAGAGATAATGGGTGAAATTGCAGGGAGATGAGGGACAAAAGAGACAAAAGACCAACGTGTGGCCTGGATGTGAATGTTAATTTCTGTTGCTATGGCAATGTGGATGTGGGTCTGCCTGTACACTCAGAGTGGGGGGCTGGGGGCCCCTGTGTGAGTGAGTGTGCACAAACCTGAAAGACTGCCTGGTTTGCCTGGGAGGGATGGGTTTTCTCAGGAGGATGGAGCTCCGTGGAAGAAGGCACTGGTATAAGAAGAGGGAGAGGACTCTGAAAGTATGAGAGATTGTAATAGAGCAAAAGTATAAAAACTGAAGATGATACATAGAAAACAGAAAATAAAACAACTGTGCGGGCAGAAAATGTGCTCTTTGATTGTACTGCTTTGTGAACTCGTGCTTCGAGCGGGGTAGGGTGTGTGAGGTTGGAGCACATTGGAGAGCAGAGCAGGAGAGGAGGAAGGGAGGGGGAAGGCACGAAGCTTAGCATGGGCAGAGATAGATGCCTGTGCGGAGCCAGCTGTGGACTGGAGGCCGGTGAGGTCAGAGGTTTGGCTGGTTGGGTTGTTTCAGAGCTAAGAAGCAGGGGCTTTGCTGGGGCTCACAGAAGGGCCTCCGGCCGCTGGTCAGTGTGGAGGGAAGTTTGTCACCACGTGTTGCTGCTCCCATTGTTAGAAACGTTGGTTTCCTGTTGAGATTCTCGCTGCTCCTCGTGGACCTTTTCTGGTAGTTGCTGAGAGGATCTTCCTGGACTTGTTATCTGGCAGCCATCTTGCCTCAAGTCTCTAAGTCATTATTTCTAGTTTATTATATCTTGCTACTTTGCTCCCAAATATAAATTATTCTCAAGTTAGAATGTGTCCTGATTTATTAACTTACATATTTTAAAACTGAACTAAAAACAAAATAAAACCCACTGCCATCAAGTCAATTTGCTAGGATTCTGGAGTGGGTTGTACCTTGATTCTTTGCTTCGCACACCGCAAGAATTCACACCAGAGCACATTTTGTGATCCAAGTGAGTTTTTAATGAAGGGATGGAAAGTTGCAGGTTTTACAGTCTCCAAAGGGTACCGACTATTTCTGGGAAGCATGCCAAGCCATTCAGAAACCATGCTGGGGTTCATAACTGGCCATGAAAAACCACGTGGAGAAAAACACCCACGTGTGCAGAACGGGAATCCCAGGGACCAAGAGGTCAAGAGAGCAAAAGGGCAAAAGCCTGGGGTGCATGTGGGCCCCAAGTCCACCCGGAGTGGACCCTGAGGGGGCACCTAGGCCTGTGCAGGCTCCTCATGCTCTTCTTATATCGTGCCCATGAGCGAGGGCAGAGCAGAGAGACTGGCGGCACGCCAAGAGGGAGGGGTGCCACGGGAGCAGGAGCACAAGAGAGCATACTGCGGCTTGCGCCCTGACTTTATCCTGACCCCCTGGCTGGGGGAGGCATGGTTGAAGGTATTGGTTGACCTCATGGGCTGAGTTAGGTCCACCTGAGTGATGTCAGGAGCCTGGCTCTAGTTTGGGCACCCAGGTGTATCTCCCACATGGCTCAGGGGCTTGTGTATGAAGCATACTCAGGTCTGGGTTTCTCCCCTTGCTTCCTAATGGTTGCCTGATTTTTTTCCAACCTACTTTATGGGGGGCTTTGCAGGAATGTTAGCTGCTTCCATGAGCATTGATTGTGGACCCAAACAAGATAAAATCATTGACAGCTTTAACATTTTCTCCATTTATCGTGTTATCTCTTGATCCAGTTGTGAGGATTTTGGTCTGTTTTGACATTGAGTTATATCCATACTGAAGACTGCAATCTTTGATGCTCATCGTTTCAAGTCCTTCTTGCTTTCAGCAAGCAAGACTGTGCTCTCTTCATATCACAGATTGTTAATACACCTTCCTTCAATCTTGATGTCATATTCTTCTTCATATAATCTAGCTTCCCTGCTGATTTTCTCAACATTAGAGATTGAATAATATGTTGATGATACAACCCTGAAAAAGACACACACACACACACACACACACACACACATCCTTCCTTGATTATAAACCTGCAGTATTCCCTTGTTTTGTTCACACAACTGCCTCTTTATCCATGTACAAGTTTTTCATGAGCACAATGAGTAGTTTTGGAATTCCCAATTGTTTCAAGGTTGCCCATAATTAATTGTGACCCATACAGTTGAATGTTGGTGTCATAGTCAATAAAACACAAGTAAATGTCTTTCTGATGTTCTCTGTGTTCAGCTAAGACCCATCTTGGCGAAGTCCCCATTTTTCCTTCCATGTGCTTCCATGTGCTTCATGTGCTCAGCTGCACTCTTACGATAAAGTATAACTTAGGTGTGTGTGTGTTTGTGTGTGTTTGTGTGTGTGTGTGTAGTAGTGGTAGTAGTAGTACTTGCAGTAATGGTGGCGGCGGCGGCAGTAGGAGAAGCAGAGGGGCCATTGACAAGGGGAATGCAGTTTTGGTCAAAGTGAGTTTTCAGTACTTGCTGTGAAGTCTCAAGTCAGTTATCGGTAGCAATGAAATCACAGATACTAACTGTGTAAGTTATTGTTTCATTCAGTAAGAGTACGTTGAAGCCCTGTTTTATGTCAGGTTCTGCTTTGGGAATGTAAATATCTGCTCTAGGGAAGCTTAGAGACCTGGGAGAGCTTGTGTAGAGAAAATGACCGAACTGTGCTACACGATGAGTTAAGACTGAGCATTATGTATTTTGAGAAAGCAGGAGCGAGGCATTTACCTTTGTCCCTCAGTAGGAGTGTTAATCTTGAAGGAAGAAAGAGAAAGCACAGACAAACCTCGCTGCAGTTTCACTTGACAGGTTCTGTGGTTTCTGACTTAGTACACAGGCATGTCTGACTCAGACATTGTTGTGCCTAGTAAGTGTTGTTGACGGAGTGATGCTGGAAGAGGCAAACTGGAGCTGAGAGAATGACTACACAGCACTGAGCTGCACCCAGTGCAAATACAATGCAAGCAGTGTGTGATATTTGTGATTTTTTGGTAGCCACATTTTAAGAAGTAAAATGAAAGTGATGTTAGTTTTAATAATACACGAGGGGGCTTAGAGAAATGGAATTAAAAGATAGAAGTTTTCCACAAGCTTTTTTGGACCCCTTCTGTGTAACTCAGTATATCCATATTGTTTGCCACATAATCTGTATTGTTTAATGTGAATGTATCATGCCATGCAGTAGGCGTCGTTGCCTTCTCCCTGGACACAGTGATTGAACTCTTGCTGAGATCCTGTCAGGGCTTTGATGTGGTCTCCAGATGGTGCTGCTCTGGGGCTCATCCGCCCTCTGCTACTTCTGTTTTCCATTTCCATGTCTACCCTTCGATCCCCCTTTTTCTAAACTGTTGTCATTTATCTTCTGATTAAAGCCTGCACATCTACAGTGTGCTTCGGGCTTAGGTCCTTTAAAAGCAAAATCTCTTCACTTGCTTTCAGTTCCTTTCACCACTGGCCTTTGTGGGGACAGACCAGCTGTATGTAGATCTCCCTGTCAGTCAGAAACCTCAGTCAGGTGATCATGGGATCAGATGGTGCCTCCTGAATAGCTTGATATTTTAAACTTTCATTCTCATGGGTTCCTTGCAGCACCTTCTGTTGCTTTTCCAATGGAAAAAGATGCTTTCTCACATGTTTCCTAAGTTGATTTGAGGTGTATTGCTGTTTTTTTGGTTATTAATTAAGCCTATTCAGAACCATACAGGCTCTGTATGAGAGCAGAACTGCCCCAGAGAGTCCTAGGTTCTAAGACTTACAGGAGCAAATTCAGGTTTTTTTCTTCTGCAGAGCTGCTTGTGGGTTCAAACTACCAATTAGCAGCTGAGCACATAATCATTGTGCCTCTAGGGCTTCTTAACCTGAGGTGTGTAATGATTTTGTTGCTTCCTGGGTGTTAAGAAAATGACTTCTAAAGGCAGCTTAACTCTTGCCTCACTCAAGTGCCTTCCCAAATCATTCAAGGACAGTGGTTCTCAACCTTCCTAATGCTACAGTCCTTTAGTACAGTTCCTCATGTTGTGCTGACCCCCAAACCATAAAATTATTTTTGTCGCTACTTCATAACTGTAATTTTGCTACTGTTATGAATTGGGCGTCTCCTGTGAAAGGGGTGTAGATGAAGGGATTGTCTTCAGGTTGAGAACCGCTGCTCTGGGAGAAGAATGTGACTGATAAAGCATTTACAGTAGGTATATATGAGGGTAAATTGACAATATTGCTATAGGTTTTCCACTTCATTAATGCAAGTGCTTACTTCAAACAGAACATGTTTACTTGAGTGGATGTCCAATGCCCATCTGCTGTACTAATACTGACTCTATAAGTATATGCACATTGATCCATTTCCTCATCACTCAAGTACTTCCTCAGTGAAGAGCACTTTGTTCTGTTAAATTGGCATTCCATGCTGCTCATCTGCCCGACACTATCACTGAAGACAAATGTGTGCATAAGCAAATGTGATGAAGAAAGCTAGTGGTGCCTGACTATCAAAAGATGGAGTGTCTGGGGTCTTAAAGGCTTGAGTAAACAAGCGGCCATTCAGCTCAGAAGCAACAAAGTCCACATGGAAGAAGTACACCAGCATGTGTGACCGCGAGGTGTTGAAGGGAACCGGTGCCAGGCATCAAAGAACTAAAAATTATATCATTATAAATGAGGGGGAGTGCAGATTGGGGACCCAAAGCCCATCAATAGGTGAAGTGACATCCTCTTAACAGGGGTTGCAGTGAGGAGATGAGCCAGTCAAGGTACAATGTAGTAACAATGAAGTCGGCAACTTTCTTCTAGTTCTCAAATGCTTCCTCCCACCCACTATCATGGTCCCTATTTTGCCAGACAAATCCAGCTAGACCAAGGGATGTACACTGGAGTCGGAAACATGGGGAATCTCAGGACTGGTGGTGGGAGTGGTGATACTGGGAGAAGGGAAGATGGTGGAATAGAAAGGGGGAACCAATATCAGGGATTTATGTATAACCTCCTCTCTGGGATATGGGCAACAGGGAAATGAGTGAAGGGATACATTGGACAGTGAGTGTACCATATGATAAAATAATGATAATTTGTAAATTATTAAGGGTTTATGAGGGAGAAGTGGGGAGGGAGGGGATCTATGGGGAGCTGATACCAAGGGCCTGAGTGAGTGATGATGGCAACGAGTATCCAAATGTGGCCTGCATGCATTTAATGTATGTTTAGATCGTGATGGGAGTTGTATGAACCCCCAATAAAGCGATTTATAAAAAAAATTTAAAAAGGGGGAAGGAGGAGCTTATACCAAGGACTCAAGCAGAAAATATTTGGAAATGAAGATAGTAACATGTACAAATATGTTTGATACAAATGATGTATTGAATGTTATAAGAGCTGCTAGATCCCCCAATAAAATCATTGGGGGGGAAAAATGTTTAAACAAGTTCTCTCAGTTTAATGTCTTAGTCTCTTAGTTTCTCTTAGTTTCTTAGTCTCTCAGTTATAATGTCTTAGTCTATTTAGTTTAAAATAAAATATATTTTTAAAAGGTATTTGCTATGGCGGGGAAAACTATTTTAAGTTCAAGGCCAATATCAAATTTCTGGCAATTCAATTGGACATCTTCCCAAATCATTGAGGTTTTGCAATGACTTTATGGCAGTGCTGCTCTACAAAAAAGCAAAAAGAAAACCAACAGTTTTTAGGTGGATTAAGCATTTTAAGGAAGGTTGAGAAGGCCTCAGTGATGAATTCAAGGTATTCAAACTAGCTGAGAAGATTATGACAATTTTGTTCTTTGTATTCCTAAGGGATAGATTTTGTAAGGATGCAGGATAATCCTAAGGGTTTAATATTAGGAAGAAATTTGAAAACTGCATTGGTGAGGGAAAAGTCAGGCAAGTTGTAGTACATTAGCACACCTGCCTAGTCTTCCGGGGGTTGCCGGGGCTGTTTTGGAGCCTGGTGGTACCGCGGCTACAGCTGGGCCACGATCCACATGATTGGCAGTTCTGAATCACCTGTGGCTCCAAAGGAGAAAGATGGGACTTTCTACTCCCATAAAGAGTTAACAGTCATGGTATCACACAGGGGGTTGCTATGAATCAATTGACTCATGGCAGTGAACTTTTAAAGTTTTATTTTTTAGGATTATTCCATGAGAATTTCTTGGGGAAATCTTATCCTGCCTATCCTACACCCTTAAGCTTACTTCTTTGGGGGGCGGGGGGGCATCACTGCCCTCTGTTGGTCCTGGGAACTACCAGCCTTGCTCCTGGAGAGCTGCCGCTGGATTTGAACCGCCAAGCCCATGGGCCGCAGTCCTGCACTCAGCCACTACGCCACTGGGGCTCAGCCTTAAGCTTACTTCTATTTGGGTTTTTGGTTTTTTTTTGGCATCACTGCCCCCTGGTGGTGGGAGTAGGAGGCCCAGCACCTCCAACCCAGTGGGCCGCAGTCCCGCGCACAACCACTATGCCACTGGGACTCAGCCCTAAGCTTACTTCTTTAGCCTTCTTTTCTGCCCACTAACATACAGGAAAAGCTGGAATAATAAATATACAACCAGTAAGAAGAAAAAAATATAAGGGGGCATCAAAAAGTTCATGGGGAAATTCCATTATCTTTTAATCCCATTGTTTCCACGTCCTTTTGAAAGACCCCCTCAGATATACAAGTTCCTGGGGAAGGAACATGGCACACTGCCCTTCTCTGGGAGCTTACTGCAAAGCAAATGCTGAGTGCCAGTTTTGCTTTTTCCCCTAACAGTGAAAATATTCCTTGTTTTGTGAAAACTGGTACTAATATAAGTCTTTCATAAAAGCAAAGTGATATAAAGCAAACCTTTGAAAAGTGAGGGATAGCTGTCTAAGTTATAGTCAGGTAATCAGAGTGGATTAATGTACGATAATGTAGAGACTGGCTCTTACCTAAGATGACATACGAGTCCAAGAGTTTATGATCTGTAAGAGAAAATTTATATGCAGAAGAGATAGTCAAAGTTAGGGTTCAGGGGTCCCTGGAATATAGTTAACCTCGTGACCTCAAACTTTATTAGGGGCAGGCTTAATAAATACATTGCCTGCACGTAACCTGAAACACGTGACAGGATTTGCACAAAGGGACAGTTCACAAATTGAAGATTTACGGTACAAAGAAGGATTGTTGACACATCAGCCAAGTTGTTGACAGCCAGGAGGGGAGAAGGAGTTGGGACCATGAAGTGGTTGATAAGTTTGCAGACTGCTGCCTTCTGCAGCTTTAGTCAGGGAACAGATGTCCGTTTATCTCAGGTGGAGTGTCACGTCAGCCACTGCTTTGTCAGCTACCTGGCTGAGCCCTCAGTTCTCTTCCACGGGCCACAAGCCGTGAAAGTGGTGCTCCTGTCCCATTTGCCTAAGGACTAACTCACCTTTTCTCCGCAGATTCATACAAAATAAACTATGTAGATTTGTCTTCACACAGGATATTTAATGTTAAAGCGCTCACATTTGTGACATAACAAGGAAAGTAAACATTTTCAAAGAATTAACCTAAGCTTAAGTCACTGCCATCAAGCCAGTTCTGACTCATAGCCACCCTATAAGGAGAGTAGAGCTGTCTCTGGGTTCCTGGGCTGTCGATTTTTATGGAAGCAGAAAGCCTCCTCTTTCTCCAATGGCGCACCTGGTGGGTTTGAACTGCAGCCTTGTGGATTAGCAGCTCAATGTGAAGCCTTTTATGCTACTTCGCACTTCCTTTCCAAGAATAGGTAAATTGATATAAATGTTTTACTCGAGTGATTTTTGTTACTGTTTAAGGTAAAAATTGTGTCCTACAATATCAAAAGCAGCATTCTTATTTACTTTAAACTTTGCTAATTGACATTTCCACCTTCCTTTTCAGTGACTGGTGCTCTGCAGACCACGTTGCTTCAGCATTATGCTTTCAGATATGTCAGTGGAATATAACTCGAAATTTAGAATACATTTTTCAGAGGATAGTATAAAAACATATGGTAACATCCTGGCCTTTTAAAAGCTGCTTTTGTTTATTTTCTACCCTTTTTCTTTGTCTAAACTTCTCTTGATATAATAACTGAAAAGAGTAGCAAGCTGTAGATTTTAATTTAATGTGGAAACTGGCTTTTAACATAAATGTTAATGATGGCCATGGTAGGTCATGCAGTTTTAAAAATTAATGTATTATATTTAAAAAATTTTTAAATTAAAATTTCTGATTATTTTGGGGAAGACTAATCAAAATATTTTCATAAATAAATAAATATTGACTTACCCATACTGTACAATGTATGTCAGTTTTCCAATGGTTGAGGTGGGGGCAACAGGCACTACCTTATTATAGTTTATGTGAAAGTACTATATAACCATATGGAAGCCTGTTCTCTGGAACTGGGAAGAGATAATAGATTAGGAGGGGGGGATCCAGTAAGAGAGGAGTGGACAGCAGTTTCATAGGGAGAGAGCTATGCATACTCACAAATTAACTGAGGCCAGAGAGATCAGATCCAAATGGTGACTCTCAGTTATTATACACACCTAGAGAGAAAAGCAGAGGCCAGATCTTAAAAATCTGTCTTTGCGGTCCTGAGAAGTTTGAGGTTTTTTTCTCGTGGCTGTGAAAACTGAGGGATAGTAAAAATAAGAGTTGAATTTTGAAAGACCATTTTGAGGCTGTTGGACACTGACAGGTTATGAGCTGGAGTAGGACTGGTGCTAATAGCAGACTGTAGCAGATTCCACCCACGCCATTGATTAGGAGGTTCTCCAGTAAGCAAGGCAGGACCACAGGTGAAAGAGGATGGGAGGGATTTGGCATATGGAAGAGCTCGAATCTACAAGACTTGGGAACTAGTTGCACGTAGGGGAAAAAGAATAGGGAGGAGCCTCATGTCTCCAATGTATAGATTGATATTCTTCATTGCTAAACAAAATCAGTCAAATAAAGAAGCAAAACAAAAGAATCCCAAATGTCTTATTGTGTGTAATATACAACAGTTGCATTATTCTTTAAGTAGCTCAGACTCATAGGATAAATACAAAAATATTGCTGTAAAATCATAGAAACTTTTAGTCAAAGATATCAAAATTTGAAGCCATTGTTTCTTGACACACATATCTAAAGGACTATCTCCATTTCTCTTAATCATTCCCTGAGAATTCTATGCTCTTTGATATATACCACATCAAGACAGCAGTTTGGGTCCTTGAGGGACTCAAATGGAAGGTGTTCTTTTGAAATGTTCTTTGAGTTTTGGAAACAAAAATAAGTCTGATAAGGCAAAATGGGGCAGGAGGGTAGATGGGCTAAGGCTACCCAAGGAAATTCTCATAGGATAGGCTTCGCTACTCTCCAAGTAGGAGCCAGGTACATGTTGGGGGGAAATTGCCTGGAGCACTTTTTCTGGTCCCTTTCTCACCAATTCTGTTTTAATTTTTCTCAGAACTTTTCCCTAATAAGCCCCTATGATCATCCTGTTTCTTTCAAGAAAAACAAAGATTACCCCTTAGAAGTCCCCAAAGACAGTTCCCATGAACTTTTGAGGTAATCTCTCTGCCTTGACCCAGCAGATCCCCCTTGGAAGCCACTGTTTTCATTGGATCTTGCTCTCTAGATCATAGTGTTACATCCAAGATTGGTCCCGATTACTTTTTGTTCAATAAATCTTCATTGGCTTTAATCTTGCTTAAAACATTGATAAATGATAGGCCTTTTGAGATACCTGATCTTCATGCACTGATCTTTTTTTTAGTATCCTTTTATTTTTTTTCTTATGAGACTAAAACAAGTATGTTACTGAGAGAACTTGTCTGCAACCATCCATTAATTATAGTCATCGGTTTAAACACATTCTGTTTGGAGTAAACCTGCATGTGCATGCACTGCAACTTTTTGACTCACCCTCATATTTTAGATGGTTATGCATATACATTCATATTGAAGAACCACACAACCAACGTGTACATTTATTTTAGTTTTTGCATAGTTCATATGAAAATAATAGTAATGAGCAATTTTGTACACTGGGAGTACTAAAGTGGATTTAACTCATTTTTACTACATATCATTTAAGCATTGCGTGAACCCTCTGAAGCTGTTTTTTCACTGTACATGTAGGCTGTCTTATGTTATAGGTGAATTCTTATTGAAGGTATTTTAAAATATTGCATAGGTAATTCTGCCAGTAACAGACTGGCTTCGATTTTGGAGCAGTTTGTAAATTTACTGCTAGGGTAGGGGCTTCTGATGGTGTTTCCTTTGGGGAGAAAAATGCGTCCCTTTTCAGTCCTAACTTCAAGTATTTTTCCTTTCTTCTGTTATACGGCGCTCATAGGAAGTGCCAGGCACTGAACTAAACGGGAGTAGAAGATGAGCCAGGTAGTTGCCGCCTCTGCTCTCTTGTTGTTCGGCATCCTGACCCTGTTCATCTGATTCAAGAAAAGGTCTGGAGTGAATCTTACATCTGCACTTTACTCTGTGCGTGTGTCTGGTGAAAAGTGCACTCTCTCACTTATATGGACTTTCCACACCGTGGACCTTACTCCTCCATTCCATGTTTCAGAACCAGATAGGTGTGATGGCATCATTGATTGATTGATTTCGTGGCATATCCTTGCTGGTCAAGAACTAGCATTAAAAGAAAAAGAAGCATTTGGTGCCTTTGATGACAGTGCTCATGTGTATGTTAGTGCTTTGCATATCATAGCCACATGTTTTAAAATTAATATGTGTAAAATATTGCTGATTCAGTCTTAGAGCTAACAGTGATGGATACAGAGGAATTATTTTTGACCACAGGCTAGAGATGATCTCTGAATTTGGCTAGTGATAATTAGATTTTTATAGGCAGCTAACAAAACTTGATTACTAAAATTCCTGTAGGAGAAATAACTTGGTTATTGAGAATTTTGCATAACTTGCTTTTATATTGTTTATAATTGCATTTCAAATATACTTTGGGTTTCTGAGGACCACAAATACATAAGTAGACTCCACTTTTAGAATCACAGGTCTCCTTTTAAAATTTTTTCATAACAGGGACCAATTCTTTTTAGATACTGCTACTTTGTAATATAGATGTATTTTGGCAAATGAGGTGGCTAATAATTATGAGAAAATAAGTGGAAGATTCACAGTGTGGTGTTATTAAATTTTATTCTCGTTGTACAGTAATATAGCGCAAGGCTGTGGTAGATGAAAGAATGCATTGTGACGCCGTGCTCTGGGGGGATGAAAACCGAGTTTGAACATCAAAGAAGCTTGGGGATTCATAGTATACCCACCACTAGTTAGTTGTCATAACCTCATAACACGTGATGTTGTTCGTCATGAAGTGAGACACTACGTTTTCTCGCAGACTGACCTGTTTGTACTTACTCTGGAATTATAAAGCTTATGTGAACTGCATATTTGATTCGGTTGAAAGAGACCACTATAACTTTTACATGATTTGGATGTTACAAAGGAAAATCCATTTACAAAAATAAAGTTAATTAAAATCCATTTTTTAAAATGAAAAACAAATTAATATAATTTGTGATGATCATCAAAATTGGGGAAGAATTACTCAACTTATGGCTAAAATATAGTCACTCAACATGGAAGAAAACAGGACTTGTCTAAGCTTATTTAAAATTTATTTTTCTCTTTGCCAAATATAAATGTACAGTATAGACAACTATAACGTTCATATTTTCTGGTGTGCTTTTTTATATAGTTAGAGATGAGTATTTGATTTCTGAGCAATGTTATGCCTGCTGTTTCCCAAAACAGGATAGGTAAAAGTTAAGAGGAATATTATATAACTTGAATTTGCCTGATTTTAGTGGTAATGACATTAAAATCATAGAAAGAAGTATAAGGAATTCTGTGTTTATTATGATTGAGTTGTGAAGAATTTACACACTGGATAATGACTAAAGAAAGTGATATAAAATAGTGATTGTGGGTTTTCTGAACTTATTGGTATTGAGGTCAAAAGGGAACAGGTTCTGGTTTTCAATAATAATGTATTTTTCAGGAGTAAAATCGTGCTTTTTTGGGCACTGAATTATATGGGTGAAGTTGTCTTGTGTTTTTTTGTGAAAAATTTGTTGAATTGCAACATGGACATTTGGTGTCCTCTATGGTTTTCCAGAAAGAACAAAACTACTCTCGGTAGGCCATGCAGGCATGACACTTAATGAGAACAGGGTGGAGGCCTTAGGGCTGTTCAGAGAATTAATTGAGCTAGGTGAAGGCTTTTTGGTGATGTTGCTCCTAACACAATAGGGCTCGAATAGTGAAGGCAATGCTTAGGGTTTACCATGGGACTGCTAACCCCAAGGCCAGCAGTTCAAAGCTACCTCTGCAGAAAGACAGGGCTTGTTACCTCCGTCAACAGTCTCCAAAACCCACCGGGGATGCTGGCATTGCCTCACTAGCAGGCAGATGGTGATAGGAGCTGGAGAGCAGCTTTCTCAGCATTGTGACAGATAGCTGAAATATTTCTGTTTTGTGGTATTGGTGTGGGAATGAAATAGACATATCTTAGTCACATAGATCTCTTCTTTTATATACAAAAGGGCTCTTTTATGAATGGCTTTTGGTACCTTCACATTTTTTCAAAGGTGACTGACTGTATGAGTACATGTTGGTGAAGCTGTGTTCCCCTTTACAGTTTCCAGGATGTTGGAATGCTAAATGATTTAGGTTATTGTGAGGTATGGAATCACCTCACAGAAAATAATTTGACCTTTGTTCTTACAGTTTTGGGGGTTTTTTTTGAACCAAACTAACCTCTGAGACCAGACAGTAGGGGCTGAGCAGCCCGAGAGAAGGCGCTACCCAGTCTCAGGAGGTGTGAGGTAATCTGTTATGGCCTGCAGAAGCCCTGAGGGTCACAGAAGCTTTCTGATCGGTGATCATGCATTGAAGTAGCTTAGTTGTCCCTCTTTGGGGCATGAAATCTTTGCACTGTGACCATTCCTAGATGGTACTCTTGGTGTCTCTTTGTATCCTTTTTGGTTGGAATAAATCTAGACAGTGGTATTATTCTCCATGGAGTCTGAGTCATTCAATGAAATAATGAACTTACAGGGGTAATGAGAACCAGCAGATTGGAAATAAGAGTACCACTGTATAAATCATGTAAAGACAGCTGCTGTCTAAAACAAAAACATCTTCAATTTGACATTCAGAACCAAGAAATTTCTCTTTAAGTATATAAAAAACCACAAACCACTTTTAAGCGTTAGCATCTATTGGTCAGTTTCCCAGTACTTTCCATTCTGAAGCCCTAGTGGTTTCTTTATGTGGCTACTATCCCTGGGCTCTCTGCCCTGCTTTCCTATTTTTAAAACCACTTTCTCCTCTTGGGGTGAGAAAGACCATTCTTGCTTGGCTAAGGCTGCGTTTGTGGGAGAAATTGAGTTAAATTCATCAGTTCTGGTTCTGATGGGTTGTTTCGTGGGAATGGCACCAAATGACTGCCTGGCCATTTGACGGGATGGTGGAGGGATGAGTTTGACAGAGTTTGCCCACCACCCACCAGGTTCCACTCAACTGTCCCTACACTCAGTCCCCTCAACCTCCCAATGAACGTGTGAAGTTCACCAGGCAACGTGTGCCACAGACACCAGATATTCTCTTCAGCCCACACAGCTAAGAAGTGGTGGACCTGGCTTGTGAACCTCACCCTCTTCCCAAACTCAAGCTGTTTTCTCTGTTATTTTTTAGGAGAGATTCCTAATATTCTTTTTAAAATCTTATATTTATTAAAAAACACTGCCACTGAGTTGATTCTGATTCATAGCAACCCAGTAAGGCAAGGTAGAACCTATTCCCTAGGGTTCCCAAGACTCAGTGGGCATCGGAGCAGAAAGCCTGATCTTTTCCACGAAGTTGACGGAGAGTCGAACTGCTGGCTTTGCGGTGAGCAGCCCAGCCCCTCATCCACTGTGCTGCTGTGGCTCCTCCTCTGTGCTGAAACAAAGCTTCCGTCGAGTCCTTTATAAGAAATGATTGCTTTCTGACTGGAGACAAATGGGGGTACTGACAGTTTAGGAGACCTTGTGTGTATGGTGGGCGCACAGTAAAATTATTTTTTTCCGGCTCGAAGTAGTGGGCTTTGGGCCCCATCAATAAAATGAAGTAGTCCCACTTGGCTCTCTGACTGCCCTGTGGATTAAATATGACAGTCTTCATGGAGATTTATAATAAAATCAGTGAAAGCAGTTACTTGATATGTAGTTCATACAGGTGTTAATACTCCTGGTAGTAGTTCAGTGATTTCGACTCATGTACCATGTGGGTAGTTCTCTCTGCATTGAGGGAGGAGCCCTGGTGGCATAGTGGCTCTGCATTGAGCTGCCAACTACCAGGTCAGCAGTTAGCCACCTCCGAGGGAGAGAGAAACACAAGGTTTTCTACTCTCTTGAAGAGCTCCAGTCTCAGACCCTGAAGGGGGCAGTGCTTCCTTGTCTTCAAGCATTGCTATGAGTTGGCCTTGACTCAGTGACAATGACCAGTGGGAGAGAATGAGTGAGTGATGCTCCTATAATTCACCCAAGAGTGAGAGAAGGGTATTCACTGCATCAGGAGAAGATTTGATTTATTTTGGGTCACTCTACTTACTTGAACTAATAATTAAGCTGATTAAAAAAAATTTTTTTTTTAATATGACTAGTGTGACAGTGGCAGTACACAAGACCATTTCACCTGAACAGAAGGATAGACCTTCCTGGGAAGCCACTAGAATATCTTGTGGCTACTTGTTGATGTGTGCAGGATTTTTGACAGCCATGGATCAAACGAGAATGCCACTTAGCTTTCATTAAACATAGGTACTTTGAAATGTGGAAAAATTGAATTTTTTAGGACTGCTAGTTTTATTAGGACCCCTGGTAGCATAGTGGTTATGTGTTGGGCTGCTAGTCCCAAAGTCAGAAGTTTGAAATCATCAGATACTTCATGGGAGAAATATAAGGCTTTTTACTCCTATAATTACTCCTCTAATTTACTCCAGAATTACAGTCTGAGAAACCCACAGAGAAAGTTTTATTCCATCCTATGGTGTTGCTGTGCGTCCGCTCTGATTTGATGGCAGGGAATTTTCACTTCATTATGGCCTCTGAAATGTACATTTCTAGATACTAAAATATATGTGACAGTGTGTGTACTCATATAAATTCTAATCAGTCTCATTCTTTTGCGTCTGCATTTCAGGGAATATCTTGGCAAGCAGTTGCAATCTGAACAGCCTCAGACAGCTGCTGCCCGAAGCTGAACTGTGCTCGCACCTTTGAATACCCAGCCTGACCATTTTACCTGTTACCATATACCTGGAGTGGGAATCTCAGTATTTACAGTCAAAATGACATAATTCTACCTGTGATTTTCTTCTGCTCTGTAGCTTTTTCCAGTGCTGCTGATGTCTTTTAAAATGTTTGCATATTATATTGTATAAAAGTAGTTGCTTTCCATATCTAAGGAAAATAGTACTGTTACACACAATGCTTGCAATTGCTGTATTTATTCTCTGGAATAAATTGCTGTATTGTTCTCTGGAAATGAATATAATTATTAAAAAGGTTCTTACTCCAAAATGATGTTTCTCTTTACTTCTTCTTTTAGTAGCCCTTGATCAAAAGTCATATGTTGCCCCCCTTTCCTACTAGATTGAGAAGCTTTATTTTTTGAGGGGGGGCGGGCATCACTGCCCTCTGTGGGAAGATTGAAAGTAGTGAATGGCTGATGGGACTTTTGACTTTTATTCTGTCTTCCTATCTGTGAAGGTAAGTTTTAAAAAAAGTTACCAGAAAATCATAGAAACCTTTTTTGAGCAAAATTATCCAAACCCAAAGCTATTGTCTTACAGCATATCCTCTCTCTGGGTCTGAAGGCGGTGTTCTCCTCGCTTTCACCCTTCCTTGAAGAATTCTGTGCTCTTTGATTCATCCCACATCAAAATGGCCATTTTGGTATTGTTAAGGGGCTCAAATCATGTTTCTTTAAAATATTCTTTGTGCTTTTGGAGCAAAAAGAAGATTGAAGAAGCAAGATTAGGGTTGTAGGGGGTGGGTGGGGTAAAATTGCTCAATGAAATTCTCATATGACAGTCCAGGCTGGCTTCAAAAAGTGAGAAGGCACATTGATGCGATGGAAATAAAATTCCTTAGTGTACATTCCCTGACCAGTTTATCATCAATTCAGTTTTCAGTTTTTATAAAATTTCTTACTGATAAGCCCCTGGGACTGTCTCAGGGAAACCCATCAAGGTCAGTCCTTTTTTGGAGGTTGGCAAAGAATGATGGAGGCAGAGCAAGATACCGGCAGGAGTGCCATTGTTAAAGGCAGCAGATGTCATAAATACTGTGATATTCACAATCCTACAATAACTGATTTATGAATGGACATGCAGGCTGGAATGAGTTTGGGAAGAAGGATGATGCATATCAACAAAAATCCATGTTTGACAGAGGGCATCCATACATAATATATTTACCTTTGCTGCAATTATGTCCATGTACGTGGTGGAACATACACGGCGCTGATTAAAGTGCTTAGATATAACCAAACAGCTGAGATCATGAGTTTCTGGGTCTCTGAGCTCAAGATCATAGCCTTGGGGGACACTCAGGAAAATTGGTATAATGTAGGTCACAGAAACAATCTTCTATATACTGCCTCGTGTCTGGCCACTAGGTTCTTAAAAGCTTGTAAGTGGCCTTCTAAGTGCAACTATTGATCTCTCCCTATTCAGTGCAAAGAAGAAGATGGAACTAAACACATGGAAACAACTTTACCTGGACACCACCAACTGCTCTTGAAGGGATTATCTTAGAAACTTGTGACTAGAGTGGGAGAAAATTGTGGAACAAAACTCAGTGTCAAAGAGGCCAAGTTTACTGGTCAGATAGAGACTATCGCCCTTAACTACCCTAGAGGTGAGGTCTAGGATTGAACTCATGCTGTGGTTCACCAAGCAAGAGAGACAAAAGAAAACACTTGTGAGGTGTGCCCACCTTCCAATCATCAATTATTTCAGAATGAAAGGGCAGTTTTTCCTGCAAGGACACAATCCACTAAGGAAAGAAGGAGGAATGGGAATGGGCAATCTAGGAAGGGAATGTGATAAATGATGTTATATTGAGATTGTATTGAATGAAAATATTTTAATTACTGAATGTAAAATAACCACTAGAAACAGTTCACACACACACATCTATTAGAGTCACCATCACCTGAGCTGACCTCTGACCTAGCAGATACTCGTGGAAGATACTGTGTTAATTGGGCCTAAGTGCTCTGAGACTAAAACATGTGCTTATTACTGAGAAAACTTGTCTGCAGCCATCCACTGATCACAGAGGTAATTTAATGTTTCATTTGAAATAAACCCATAAATGTATGAACTAAAGCCTTAGTAGCAATACTTATTTATTTATATTATTTAAAAATATTTTATTGGGGGCTCTTGCAGCTTTTATATCATACATCAGTTGTATCAGGCGTAAGTGTACTTATGTTGCCATCATTTCCAAAACATTTTCTACTTGAGCCCTTGGTATAAGCTCCTTTTTTTCCCCTTCCCTTTCCCACCCTTCTTCCTTTGTGAATACTTGATCAATCATATATTGTTATTATTTAGTATCTTACACTGTCCATTATCTCCCTTTGTCCACATTTCTGTTATTCATCTCCTTTGGTGGGGGACATATATCCAACCTTGTGATAGGTTCTCCCTTACTCCCTACCCCTCTCCCTGATCATTCCTCTCCACTCATGATATCGCTACTCCCACTACTGTTCCTGAGGGGTTTATCTGTCCTGAATTGCATGTGTCAAGAGCTCTTATCTGTACCAATGAGTGTTCTCCAGCCTAGCCAGATTTGTAAGGTAGAACTGGGTCAAGGTACTGGAGGGTGGGGGAGCATTCAGAAACTAGAAGAATTATGTGCCATTTGTTAGTGTTATACTACATCTTGGTTGAATCCCTTCCTATAACCCTTCTGTTATCCTATTGTCTACAGATGGGCTTTGGCTCTCCACACCAACCCCTCCTCCTTCACATGAATATAGTTTGGTTTTGATGTTTTGATACCTGATCCCCTTGACACAGGCTGGTGTGCTGCTTCTCTGTGGGCTGCTTTGCTTCCTTGCTAGATGGCTGCATGTTTAACATCAAGCCTTTAAGACCTAAACGCTGTATCTTTTGATATCCAGACACCATCCTCTTTCTTCATCATGTTTGCTTATGCACATATTTTGTCTTCAACAATGGTACCAGGAAGGTGAATATCAAAGAGGGCCAGGTTATCAGAATAAAATGTCCTTGTGTTAAGGGATACCTTGAGTAGAGTCCCAAAATCTTCTGTCTTAATACTTAACATATAAATATATGTACCTTGGCCTCTATCCCTTTCATTATAAATAATATATTTACATATGTTCATGCCTGTATTCATACCTCTATAAATAGCTTTTGCCTTTTATTTCTTTCTCTATTTCCTTCCACCTTCCTCCGTTCCCACTATCATGCTCACTCCATCCATCTCTCATTAATTCCTCTCAAATACATTGCACTTGATAACCCCACTAGACATTATATGCCCTCCTCCTCATCAATTTTAAATCTCTTGTTTTCTTATCGCTGAGTTTGCTTCCCACTGCCTCTCCTCTTCCACGGCCCTGGGACTGCCAGGCCCATTGTTTTCTCCTTGGGATTGTTTGTCCTGCCTATCTTATATAGGGTGACAGAAAAACAAAATGAGAAAAAACCAAACAATAGTTCCCATGAGGTACCAAGCCCTGTTTCCTAAGTCAGAAATCTCTTTTCAGGATTCTTCAGGGACTTCGTTGCTTTCCTCCCTTTGCTGCCCTATTGAACTCCCTCATTCTTTCCCCCTGCTGTGCATGGGGCAGACCAGGCACACTTGCCTCGCAGCACTGTTCCCCCAGCGCTTTGGTTTAGGGAGGGAACTTTGTGTCTCATGGTGAGGCCCGCCCTATGGTCCTCTCTGCATTTGCTGCTTCAAGCAGCGATGTCATCCCTGGGGCTTAGTGGGCCATGATGAGGTTCTCTTTCCAACCTCCCTGTCCTCCCTTCCATTCCTCCCTCCTCGCTCCCTCCTAGTTGGCTTCTAGTGGTCTCTCCTGGGGCTCCATCTTCAGTTCTGTCCTCTGTCTTGCCTTCTTCTGGGGAGGTCAGCATGGCTTGGGCCCAACCTGTTGTCCTCGTTAAGTAGCAGTACTTTTGGACTCATCTTCTGGTAGCTACTTCTGTCTGTCTGCTCATCTGTCATCTGTCTTTCGACCATCTACCTGTACATTAACTTACATTGTGATAATACTCTGATCTTATTAGAGCCAATATTGAAAGCCTTTAAAGTTTTAAGCTTATTTGTAGTATGCTGCAAACCAAAAGATCTGCTTATGATGCGAGTGAAAAGTTTTACATTTAGGCTTAATTCGGAGATTTCCTTTATATTTATCTTTGGTTTTTAGTACCTCACATTTGCTGGTTTTAAATCAAACTGCTTTTTGTTTTAAATGTGAAATAGAGATCTTTATTGCCAGATCCTTTTCTGGAACGACAGCCTTTGGCAGAGTGGGAACATCTCAGCAGTGTTGCAGGACAGCTGGGCCACCTCCCACCACCCTTCTGTCTGAGCCCCTTGTGTTTTAACTCCATCAGCTGATCTGCCAGTGTTAATTGTTTCATTCATTTTAATTTTTCAATTTTCATTCCTGGTTGAGTAAATGTCCTCTGAGTAATAAAATATTTGTTTTAATAAGATTTTTTTTTCTCCTGTAACAAGACTCTTGGGATCCCTCTCCTGTTTACAGATCCAAAGATTTCAAGACAGGAGATACTATGGGGAAAGTGTAGAAGTGGTGAGTGTTCTTCTTGGATGGTGGGCTTATATGCCTTTCTATTTGCCAGAAAATTGATATTCTGATCAAACCAGGAAATTTTTTCGATAGACTATTTGTTCCAGATGCTTTACATTGCTTAAACCTAGGTAATTTGATGTTACAAATCATAGAAAAATGTTGGACAGAATTTTTCTCAGTAGTAATTAGACTTTGCAATAATAAGATTGTTTTCATATATCATGAATTATATGAGATATATTAATATTAAATATACAATAGTTACTAGGTTTGTAAGACATTCAAATTTCTAGAATTGTTTTTTGTAGACAAGGGTACTGTAATTTGCTGAGTTTCATATAAACAAGAGATTCTTTGATGTCTTCCCTCCTAGTTGTTATCTCATAGCCTTTCTGTGCTAAGGTAGAAGACAGTGACAGTCATCCTGATGCAAACTGTTTGTGCTTTAATGCCAAGACGTGCTTTCCTTCAATACCCTTATGTCTCTGTGCTTTAATTATAATCTCACATATATTAAAATGTGGGAGTCTGATCGCATAAATTGTGAGTTGGATTGCTAACTGCAAGACCAGCAGTTCAAAACCCCCCATGAGAGAAAAGATGAGGCTTTCTATTCATGAAAAGAATGACAGTCTCAGAAACCCCCAAGGGGAGTTCTGCTCTGCCCTCTAGGGTGGCCATGAGTCATATTGGACTCTATGGCAGTGAGTTTAAATTGTATTAAGATGTACCAACTCTAAGCATGTTTTATCTTAAATGTTCATGTTTGTAATAATGACAAAGCACGTTTTCAATGGGTGCATAAGCAAATGTGAAAAAAGCTGATGGTGCCCGGCTATCAAAAGGTACAATGCCTGAGTTTCTTAAAAGCTTGAAGTCAAAACAATTTTTCATTACTTGATGGATCTCATTAATATTCAATGATTATATCCTATTTAAGATTTGTGGGCTGAGCCCTGGTGGCGTAGTGGTTGTGCCTGGAACTGCGGCCCACTGGGATGGAGGTTCAATTCCAGCAGTGGGGCTGGGCCTCCTACCCCCACCACCAGAGAGCAGTGATGCCCCCCCCCCCCAAAAAAAAAAAAGATTGGTTTCCAATTACATGCGCTATTAAATTGTAACATTTAACCAAGTAGAGTTACAATCTGACAAATGAAATCTAAGTATTTAACTTATGCAGACCTCATGAGGCACATATTTAGTAGGACAAATTCTCAAAACACTTTTTGGGCATCTTTAATAATAGTACAAGCAAATATTGTTAGGTGCCATCAAGTTGGTTTCAACCATTAGCAACCCTGTGCCCCACAGAACGAATCCCTGCCCAAATCCATGCCATCTTCACAATTGTTGCTATGCCTGAATCTATGGTTGCAGCCAGTGGATCCATTCCTCTCCTTGAGTTCTTCCTTTCCCTCCCCTGCACTAGGCCTTTAGCATTGTTTCTGACAGTGTTTCAAAGCTATACATCAAGTTTTCATCTGATGTGGGCAGTCAAGTCCTTTCATAGTCTGGAAGCTGTTCACTTTGGATAACCATGCTGGCAATTGAAAATACTAGTGACATAGCTTTCAACATCATAGCAACATACAAACCACCACAGAATGACAGACAAGTGATGGTTGCCATAACATATTATTTTAAAAATTTATACAAAGTTATCAACATCAATAACAGCAACCCTATATACAAGAGTAGGCTGCTCTAGTGGATTTCCAAGAATAAATGCTTTACAGAAGAAGACTGCATTTCCCCAGAATCCCTTGCATCAGATGTCATCTAGTGGAAACATTCCCAGAATCCCTCATGGTTGTTGAGAACCCTTAAATTACCCCTGCATATGTGTGAGAAAGCCATTGATCTTTAACTTTCCCTATTTTTCATGACATGGTATGAACTCCCTCTCGAGGTTCTAATCATATTGAACACTATGTCTGATCAGAACAGTTCTTTCTTACAGTAAGAGACAAGAACCTGACTCCAGTTATAGGCACACACACATTGCGTTAAGTAATGACAAAACTCATTGCTGTCTCACTCGTGGTAATCCCATAGAAGAGGCGTGAACTGCCCACAAGACTCGCCAGACAGACTGTCCCATCTTAATCCCTTGGAGCAGTTGATGGGTTTGAACTTCTGACAGAACTGGAGATTAGCAGTTGAGTTCTTAGCTATTCCAGTGTTTCTTATTTGCATTAAGCCCAAAACAAACCTACTGTCATCGAGTCATTCCCACTTCATGGACATCCCCTATGTAGGGTTTCCAATTCTGCATATATTCCGAGCGGCAGTTGGCCTCGTTTTTGTGGGTAGCAGCCCAATGTTTATCCCACAGTGCCACCAGAATTCCTGTATTAAAGGGCGAAGGCATTACAAAGAGAAGAAAGTCATCCATAGCCTTCTAATAATACTTTTGGCATTGTTGACCCTGAGTATTTTAAGAAAGGCCTTCAAGTCGCCTTTGGAAGATGAATCTTGGTTCTCTGGCACATTTCAGTGGTTGCACTAGAATGTTAGGCCCCATTGAGTTCATTTTGACTTGGTAACCTTCTGTACGACAGAACCAAACAGATACCACCAACTCTTGCATCTGGCCACCCCCAAACATCAGAGCAACTAAATAATCCCCAGTTGCAATATTTTCCTTCTGTTTCGTCACATCAGGGTAATTGAACTGTACTTTCACACAATTAAAGCAGAGTCAAGATTTGATGCTTTAATTTGAGAATTTCTTAAAAGTTCTCATTCTTTGCCTTGAAAGTAGCGACTATTTTATACAAATTGTGAATCCACTCAGTAGGTGGGTTCCTCTCACAAGTCTGAACCTTGAGAGGAAATCAGTTTTTAGAATGACATTTTTCTTAAGCTGTATAAAATGTTCTGTTCTCTTCAAGAAGTAGAGATCCTTCAAGTTTCTGAACATATTCCTAGTGGGAAAGTCAGCTGGAAAGAATAAACTGCAAATCATTTTAAGCTACTTCAATACAGTATGCAAATGTGACACCTAGTTCACCATCTATTTCAGTACTTAAAATATAGAGTGCTAATTTGCCTTCCAAACCCAGAGGAAAAATATAAGGAAAACTTTCATGATTGAAAGGACACGAGTTCTGATGCTTGGCCTTCAGGAAGTCTTTATGAAACTGACTTTTTCACCTTCTCAAAGAAAGAGAGACAGTTTTAGAAAATAACCAATGTACAAAAAGAGGTGAAAACAGTTTTTCTTAAATATAGAAGTAGAAGTAAATGTAGAAGTAAAATCCTGAAGCAGCACAAAGATTGCAGGAGGAAGGAAAAATAGTATTTATTCATAAGAGAGTCTCACTGTCTATGAGGTGGCATAATAAGCTGTAAAAATTGCATTATTATGGGATTGCTCCTAGTTGGCTGAGAGCAGTGGGTTTTGAGTTGAGTGGTACATTATCCACCCATCTTTAGTTATCAGAGCAATCACTAAATAACTAAGCTGGAACGAAGTTAGAGGTGGCTGGAAGCTATTTGTTTTTCTTTATATGAATTGCAGCATAGGTAACTCCAGAAACAAATTGGATTAGTAATTTATGGGCTTAAGGCAGGGAAGGTTCTGAGGAAGTGGGGAGATGATAATGAGTATAAGAATAAAGAAAAAATTCTAAAGTTGATGGTTGTGAAGATTGCACGATGCTTTTTATTATGTTTAAGCCACTGTGATGTACAGTATGGGAATTATGTCAATAAAACTGAAAGATATATGAAAAATAAATTTCTTTTTTTTTTCTGGCATCACTGCCCTTTGGTGGGAGTGGAAGGCCAAAAAAATAAATTTCTAGAAGTCCAAAAGGAGAATCCTTCCAGGGAGATAGAATGGAAAACTAAGATTACTGAATTTAATCCCCTCAAAAAAGTCAGGAAAGGAGGAACAAAGTAATTGAGGGGAGAAACAGAAAGTAGATATAAAAAGTAAACCTAAACCCAGCAGTGATAATGGCATTTGTGGGAGGGAACCCTGACGAAAAGAACAAGTCGCCACTTTGTCTATACCTCACTCAAGAAATGTCAACCAACCAACTTGAGAAATCTCTCAAGAGAACACATCGCACCAATTTTATATCAAGCAATAGGAACTTTTTTTTAAAAAAGATTTTTAAAGCTATTTTGAGGACCATTATATAGCTTAAAATGAAATAGAAGCTTTTCCATGTCTGGAAAAAAGGCTGTTAGAATTTTGATATAAATGACCGAATTGTGTACTATGTCAATAAACTTTGGGTAGAATGGCTATGTTTTACTACTTGTCTGTCAGTTTGTCGTCTTATGGTGGCCTCTGTGATGCTGGAAGCTATGTCATGGGTATTCCCAAATACCAGCATGGTCTCTCAAAGTGAACGGTTTTCAGTAGATCTTCCAGACTAAGAACCAAGAAGGAACAGTTTTTCCATTTCAAAGAAATCTGCCACTGAAAACCTTATGGATAACATCAAAAGATTGTCAGATTCTACAGACCTCATGAAAATTAGCAACAGAACATTATTGTATCCTCTCACCATGTGCAGTGTCAGGAATGCAGATAGGCTTATTAACAACCTGCAATATGCAGGTCACACAGCCTTGCTTGCTGAAAGGGAGGAGAGACTTGAAGCACTTGGCGATGAAGACCCAGGATGGCAGCCTTCAACATGTAATACAGCTCAATGTAAAGAAAACCAGAATCCTCGCAAGTACACCAATAGGTATTGTACTGAGTAATGGAGAAAAGATTGAAATTGTGAAGGGTTTTATCTTTCTTGGTTCCACAATCAAAGCTCATGGAAAAAGCATTCCAGAGATTGAAAAGCATTCCAAAGCATCCCAAACACACTCCTTTGGGTAGATTTGCTGCTGTCAGGGGAGTCAGTCCCTGACATATCATCACAGGTCTGATAGGTGCAATTGCACAGCAATAATAAGAAAGATTATAGTAAAGTCATAGAAAATATGGGGGATAGAAATAATTGAGTCAGACTTATTTTGATGGTAGCATGCTCGCCTCAGTCCCGCTTGGTAGTCCATGTGGGGAGAGAGAGGGCAGGAAGAAGAGAGGGTATGGGGAGAGGGAACAGGAGAGAGAGGGAGGTGAGGGAGAGGAATTGCAGGAGGAGAGGTGACGGAGAGAGAGCTTTATTGCTGACCAAGGCTTGGATATCTTTTGGGGACGTGGGAGTCCCCTAATTACCAGTTAGGACGTGCGTCACTATAGGTAAAACAGCAATGAGAGTGACTCAAGGGACATGTACACAATAGGAAGGGGTGGTATATGGGTCCCACATGTGACAAGATGGCATGATGGTAGCCTAACTTTGGATGTCACTGAACAGGTTTGATGTGTTCTCTGTCTCTTCATAGAGAGCATTAACAGTAGGGTGTGAGTCCTTCCTACCAAGACCAGACGGATGGTTGAAAGCCTTCAGGGAGAGGTGATATATTGTATTATAGGACTGCAGCCATGGGCTTGGCAGTTCAAATCCAGCGGCAGCTCTCAGGAGCAGCGCTGGGTAGCTCCTACGACCACCAGAGGGCAGTGATGCCCTCCCCCAAAGGAAAGCCTTATTTGAATCCCACATGCTGCACAAAACCTCTTTAAAGTGTTGAAAAGCAAGGAATACTACTTGAGGGCTAAGAGGCACCTGACCCAAGCCGTAGTATTTTCAATGATCTCATATGCAGTTGAAAGGTGGAAATGAAAAAGGAAGACCAAAGAAGAACTGGTGTATTTAAATCATCATGCTAACGAAGAATACTGAAGGTATCATGAACTTGAAAAAGAAAAAGGAATCTGCCTCGGAAGTACAGCCAGAAGGCTTGTTAGAAGCTAGGATGGTAAGATTTTGTCTCACATACTTTGAATATTTTAACATGTTATCAGGAGAGACAGTCCCTGGAATGTACATCATGCTCGGTCTGGTAGGAGGGCAGCCAACAGGGGAAGACTGACAAGATAGATTGACACAGTAGCGACAACAATAGACTCAGTTATACGAGCACTTGTGAGGGTGTGCAGGACCGGGCAGTGTTTCGTTCTGTGGAAGATAGGTTCACTCTGCGTTGGCAGAGACTCAGTGCTTCCTAACACCAAACAATCAACAGTTTTAATATGTTGTAGATACTTAATTTATTTCATTTTTCAAAACGTTTAGCTTATACATCTTTCACTTCTCTCACTGAGCTTATTTCTAACAAATAATAAAATACTATTGTTCATGGAATTATTTCCCTTATTTCCTTTTCAGATCCCTGACATCGGTAGGTAGAAAGCTTGCTGATTTCGTGTGTGTTGACCTTGTAACTTGTCAGTTTACCGAATTCATTTTTGAGCTCTAGTAATTTTCTTGAACATTCCCTGAGGTTTTCTAGATACAGAATTGTGTCTGTCAAGATAGATTGGTTCACTTTTTTCTTTCTGATACTCACTCCTTGCCTTTGTATTAATTCCAGCTCATACTGACTCTTTGGGGCACAGGAGGACAGCCTCTGTGGATTTCTAGACAGGAAAAAGAAGGCCTCATCTTTCTCCCCAGCACAGTGGGAGGCCTTGAATTGCTGACCGTGCAGATAGTAGCTATGTGTAACCCACGGAGACACTAGAATCCTCCTCATGCTGATAAAGATGACTTTCACTTCTCCCTCGTTCTTCTGGATTAAACGATTCCTCTCTTTGGTAGCTTTGGTTTGGTTTATTCTTTGTTTTCAAGTTCCTCAAGTGACAAAATTAGATTATTGATTGGACATAGACATTGTTTATTGTCAGCGTTTGCCCTCTGAACACATACTTAGCCGTGTTCTTTAAATTTGGGTATGCTGTCCTTTCATTTTCATTTGATTCTAGGCATTTTTTAAAAGTTACTCTTTTTTTTCTTTTTTGTGAATTACTGCCCTCTGGTGATTGTGGGAGCCACCCAGTGCCGCTCCTGAGAGCCCCGCTGGATTTGAATCGCCAAGCCCGCGGGCCGCAGTCCTGCACTCAACCACTTATGCCACTGGGGCTTAACCCAAGTTACTCTATTTTTTAAGTCATTGGCTGTTTAAGAATGTATTTTTATTATTACTGTACATATTTATATATTTAACATATATTACAACTTCTAGATTCATTATATTAGAAGTCGATATTTTAGATGATTTTTAAAAATGTATTAACGTTTGTTTTGTGTGGTGAAAAAAGCTGGTGGTGCCTGGCTATCAAAAGACATAGTGTCCAACACCTTAAAGGCTTGAAGGTAAACATCCAGCAGAGAAACAACAATCCTGATGGAAGAAACACATCAGCCTGTGAGATCATTAGGTGTCGGGAGAATCAGGTAACAGACACAAGCAGACCTAAAGCAAACAAAGAGAAATCATATTTTTGAGAATGAAGGGGGTCAGAGCAGAGTCCCTAAACCCATAGAACATCCATTCACAGAAGGGTCACAAGGAAAAGATGACTCAACCAGGCAGGGTACAGTATAGGGCAGGTGAAACACACAATACTCCTCTGTTTTTTTGACTCTTCATCACCCCCCACAAAAATGTTGACCCCAGTTCTGCCTTTCAATTCTGGTTAGACCAGAGCAAATACACTGGTACAGATAAGAGCTCAGGACACATGAAATCCAGGGCAGAGAAACCCCTCAGGAACAGAAATGGGAGTCGTGATACCAGGAGAATAGGGGGAAGGTGGGGGGGGGAGGAGGAAAAGGGGGAATTGATTGTAATGATCAATACATAACCTCCCCAACCTCCCAACAGGGGAATAAACAACAGAGACATGGGTGAATGGTGACAGTGGTTGGTGTAAGTTATGAAAACAATAATTATTTAAAAGTTATCAAGGAGTCACAAGGGTGGAAATGTGGGGAGGGAGAGAAAAAAGCTGATACCAAGGACTCAAATAGAAAGTAAATGTTTAGAAAATGATGATGGCAGCATATGTACAAATATACTTGATACAATTGATGTATTGAATGTTATAAACTCTGTAAAAGCCCCCAATAAAATGATTTTTTTAGAAAGTTACAAATAAATTTGTTTTGTGACCTAGCATATCATATTTCCTAAAGAACAATTCATGTACATTGAGGAAGAAGGCTTATTGCTTTCTGGTTGAGTGTAGTGTCCCATGTCATATATATATATATATATATATATATATATATATTTAAGTCTACTTACTTTATAGTGCTGTACAAATGCTCCATTTTCTTCTGTTCCTTCTGAATGCTCTGTTCATTATTGAGTGGTGTATTAAAGCTCCAACTATTCTTGTGGAACTCTTTGTTCCGTCAATTTTTCCAAAGCTTATTTAATCTATTTTAGACCTTTGCTATCAGATGTGTATATTTTTATAATGATTATCTATTCTTCACAACTGGATGCTTTAATCATTATATAGCATCTTTTTGTTTCTTTTTAAAAAATTTAAAATTAAAAAATTATTTTTCTTTTTTGTTTCTTATAATACATTTTTTACTGAAGGTTCATGTTGTTTGTTAATAATGCGCTCTGTTGGCTCTTACTTGTATGGAATGTTTTTGTCTCCTCCTTCCTCTTTTATTACCACTAGTCTTTTGGTCCACTTGATAGCATTTTAGAAGTCTTATATTCTCTCTCTATTCAATTTCCTTTATTCTTTTGTCTTTTTGCTCTGCAGACTTGATCATTTCATTTGTCCTACCTTACGTTCACTGATTCTTTCTTCTTCCAACTTAAATCCTCTATGAATTTTATAATGCTAAAGCACAATTCTAGTTATACAGTAAGTAAACCATGACAATTTAAAAAAAATATAGCAACTTTTATTCATTTGCTCAAACTCTGATCTTCACTTGGTTAGTGATTTGTTTGCTTTGACCCAAACTGGAACTTTTATGTGCTAATCTAACTTATTGATGGAAATACTGATCAGGTTTAGAACCTAAAAACGGATTAAAAGAACTCCCAAACTCCTGATAAATACCACTCTCATTTATTAAGTATACAGCCATACTGGATCTTTGCTTTGCTTTTGCAATTTTAGCTTTCAATGTACTCCATGTTGAGTAATTCTGTGTACATCTCAAAGGTGTGTCCTTTAAGATGTTTTTGAGTGCAAGTAATAGAAAACTTGACTCGAACAAGCTTAAAAACAGTGAATAATCATGTAACAAAATAACTCAATGGCAACTTACTCTCCAGCATTCTCTCTACTGGCTGCTCTTTTGTTCTCTTTGCTGGGCGTCTGCTTGCCTATGGACTGACTCTTCTCTAGCCCCCAAACACCAGGCATCCTAGAAGACACAGCAGTGCCCAGAACAGAGACGTGGTCTTCTTTTGTATGATTCTGTGTTGTTCTCCAGGCACCCCTTCTTGACATTCCCTTACTTTTCATCACTACAGAGTAGTCCACAGTAAATGGCAAGGGAGTGAGATCAGACGGTCAGTCCGAGTTGCCTTTATAAGCACGCTAGGGTAAGGCATCGTTTTCTGCTGAAGCAGGCAGCAGAATGCTCCTGGTTCTATTGACGATGACAAAGGCAGGAGGCAGATGTCGATTGGGCACCCATCTGTGTCTAGCACTGTGGTCAGATAAAGCTGGAATTGTGAGGTGCTGTGGGATATCAGAAAGACTACAACATAACTAAGGACACTTTGGATCGATAATAAAAAGGAAGTAAAAGCCCATTTCAGTTTTGCTTTCAGAGTTTTTAATTTGCCCAATAATTAGTATATGTAATCAGCTCACACAAAAAATCACTACTTAGAAATGCCTCGTAAGGGAATGCTAGGACCTTCTTTTTGCTTCAGCTGCACTAAAACTACCTTGCCAGTAACTGAAATAGAGTTGTTAATTTGCAGTGATCTCTACCCAGTATGTACTGTACTTATCTTGAGGTCGGGCGTCAGTCTGTGATTTCTACTTTATTATCTTTTGTTCTGGTTGGAGGTTGTGTGATTTTGAAGAGTTGACTTTTCCAAAGCTATACTTTCAATCATCCATTTGTAATCATGGAGTGGTTAAGAAAGACAAATGGTGTCTAAAAGAGAAGAGGCTCTGCAAATGATGACCCTAAAAAGAATATTTATTGAGGCAAGCATAAAACTGATCACAAGCTTTCCAAGTGTCTCAAGTTTATCCTTTTGAATAACTTGTGACAAATGTGACAGGTAAGTCAGTTCATATTATTGGTGGTAGTCATATTTCATGGGGTCCCTGAAAATACCTATGGAATGGTGGTATCTTAGTCTGAGTTCCTTAGAGGAGAAAACCAAGTGAAATATATGTAAGGAAAGATTTACTTCAAAACTATGACTTACAATAATCCTGGAGGTTGGCAAGTCCCAAATCCATGTATCAAATGATAAGTGGACAATTCCTGGGGCTGATGAACCCCAAACTTCAGATCAGGAAACAGGCTGAAGGCCACTGTTGACTCATCAGGTTTCGAGTGTTGGACAGGCTGGAAGCTCTTGCTGGCTTATGTCCCAGGAATGGGGCTTAGGTGCCAAGAAGATTGTAGGGTTAGAAAGAGAGCAAGCTTTGCCAGGATATTCTTTTCTCTCATGGATGCAGACTATGCTCATAAAGGAGTTTACTTTCCAATTGATTGGCTGCTCACATCACATCATAAAATAGAAGATGATACAGTTTCTGCAAACCACTGGGAATTACAAGCTAGGCAGCCTAAACATGTCATTAACCACCACTATCAGAGCTGCTAGGGGGAAGTATGGGGTAAGAACTGTCATCATAGTTTGATTAACTTACCTTGTTTTGCATATATGTTTTTCTAAACTTTAGATAAACACACACCTACACATATACACATTGTTAAAAATATATTGTTGATTCATCTTCATGAAACTAATGACAGAAGGATGGTTATTGAGCATATGCAATTTCTCTTAGAAATTTTGCTTAGAAATATTAGATAGTACTTCACCATGATGACTTAGGGACCATTTTGAACAGCAAAATAATCAACAAAGCACAAAAAAGTGTGGAACTAAGTTGATTGTGTAAAAGACATATGTTTATAATATGAGAATTGAAATAAGACAATGCAGTGTTAAAGAAGAAGTATCTCTAGCGGGAACATATATATGATTCAAGGTTTTTCTTTCTGCACTTACACCCAGAAGACTGGGAATGAACCATGAGTATTGATTTTGGAGTTAAAATATGTTTCAGCAAGGAGATGAGTTTTCAGATAATGAAATTTGCAAAAAGTGAAGTTCAGATAATGAAATTTGCAAAAAGTGAAGTTCAGCTACACTTCTATGGGAATTAAGCTTGTTTTCAAGATAGGGAGCAGAAGAAATGGTCTAGTCATGATTACCATGACCTTGGGAGACATCTATAGACTCTTGAGTCTGTCGATTTTGACATTTAAAACCCAAGTTTAACTGTTTAAAGCATGCCACACAGTACACTTATGCTAAGAAGGCTCCATCGCTAGTCTTTTGAGAAAGAATTCAGAAGTACATTTCCAGGTCAATGAATATAATCGATAAACTTGAAGATGTTTTGGGATCTGACAGATGCAACAGATTAGCTACCTCTGCTCCTTTCAGCCCTGGGCCAAATTTTCCAAATTTGGGGCATGTCTGTGAGAACGGGCGTGATGCCTGTCACTCCTGAGGCCACTTCAAAAAACCTGGAACAGAGGGATGGTGGGGACGCAGTGCCCTTGCATCAAAGGGGTGTTGGATTTTGTACAAGGATTTTTGAGTAAAAAGTAATCCTCAAAATTTTGAATGTTTGAAAACCATTCTCTGAGAATATAAATATTGAAGCCATATGTGATATTTAGATAATGAAATTCCATTTTGCAAATTGTCATTTTTATAAAAATTGCTTTTCTGAGAGAATATATTTAGATCTACATACTCAAATTATGAAGTTATTGGTGTATTTAAATATTTAAATGAAGACTCAAATCTTCTAAGGTCTCCCCTTTTCTTCTAGCCCCCCCCTGCCACCATACTTCCTATCTATAAATAGCTGAATAGCTATTGAGGAATGAATAATTATCATTTGCTCAGCTCCATACTGAGCCTGGCCAGGAAATACCTGACATTAAGGTTAGAATTTACCTTCTAATACCAGAGAGGCTCACAAAAATACCAGGTGTCAACATAGCTTTTCCCTTAAAATAATACTTCATTCCCCTCTGAAGAGGACCAATAAACAATGACTTTTGTGAATATTACTTGAACCTACAGAGGATTCCTACTACGATTGCTCAGTGTAAAGGAAAAGCAAGACTTAAGCAAGTAAAATTCTGCTGCAGGCGAGTGAGGCGTGTGGTTAGAATCAGTTTTCCAAAGCCAAGAGGCAGCTGGGCAATCAGGAAATCTCGGTGAATCTCAGGGTATCCATCTCTGTGTTGATCATGTCTGACAATGTCAGCATTGGGCCTATGAATAGGTGGATGAAGCCAAGCTCCTACCTACCCTGCACTTTGACATGCATGGCAGTGTTCACTGTCTGCATAGGCCTTGTGAAAATGGCCCTTACGTGTAGAGATGAAGTGTTATCTATTTCCAAAGAGCAAGTAAACTGCGATGTGCTTCATAGAGAAAATATGTGTATTACGCTTCATTCAGGCACTGTGGTGATTCATAAGTGTCAGACCCAACCAAACCCAGTGCCCTCTCATTGAAGGGTATAAGTGAGAGCCCACTTCCTGCAGTACACTTATTATTGGGGGGAGGAGTTTGGTATATAGCAGGGCAATGACCACAGTAACAGGACAACTATTACCTACAATGATGTTCTGGATGCTCTAGCACTTTGCCAAAAAACTCATGTCCCACTTCACCCAGGAGCTAGTGACTACTGGGAAGCCAAGAAAAAATAAAGATATAAATCAATATAAGCAAAACAAGTAAATAAATAAAGTTAAAAGAAAAAGAAAAACGGGCCTGAGCCCCGGTGGCATAGTGGTTGTGCGCGGGACTGCAGCCCACTGGGATGGAGGTTCGATTCCAGCTCCATGGAGCAAAGGCTGGGCCTCCTACTCCACCACCTGAGGGCAGTGATGCCCCCCCCCCCAAAAAAAAAAAAGAAAAAGAAAAATGGTCACAGTTTTAAAAATATTCTAGATTCTTTACTCATCAGACTCAAACATTCATCTAAATGACTATAAAAGGAGGTCAAGTGAAACAGGAAAGAACTGGGATTCTTCTGTAACACACAGGTTGGTTTCACAAAGAGGAAGAAGAAATGAAAAATTGTTTAATAGCAGAAAGGATCTCTACAACCACTGATCACACACAAAAATCTAGTCTGGGAGTGAAGTAGGCAGGATCAAGAAATTATTGAAACCAGGGAGTCTAGTTTAAAGGATTTGTTTCCATTTGTAGATCAGTATCAGTAACTTCCTAGGAAATGTATACTAACATGGGTTCTGAGATGGGCTACTTGAGGGGCAGTCTTTCGTTTCGAATGCTGCCAACTGGAAGAACTTGTTGGGTCGATGGCAGACCCATTGCTTACTATGCAGCAGTCACAGATGGTAATCCTAGATCCAGCCACAAAGAAGGTTGAGCCAGAGGGGACAGTCAGCCTGGCGCAGAGTCCAAAATTTTCAGTGCTACTTGTTTACCTTGAGCAGAGAAATTGCTTGTTTCCTCCCCAAAGATGGACTAGAACTCTCCGGAGGAAGCAGTTAGTGTGCTACTTATGGAAGCAATGCTGGATATTCACCTAGTAATCATGCCCTTTACACAGGTCATGAAAGACATTATGATCAAGAGAGCCTCTTTTATATGGGCACATCATACAACCTTACTATCGTGAAACAAAGCAACAGTACAAGAAGTAGTGTTAGACTTGTTGGCACAGCTTGCATGCCTGAAGTTGACAGTTTACCTATTCCTAGGAGAATGGGCACAGGCACTTGGGAGAGAACTTATTCCAGTAGGAGAGAGTTATTTAGGTCACAGTGGAAAAGTAGAATAAAGATGGTGGACATTTATGGAGTTAATATAAGTGTTCTAATATGGCATCACGGGAGATCGGGAGGTGGGGGACACTGGAAGTGTCACTGGAAATGTCTGCTGATGCTCCAGTGTTAAGGAGGCCCCAAAAAGTTTGTTCTATTCAGCCAGGATTTCATTACAGGAACTCCCACCTGGGACCAGTTGAAGCAGAAGCTCATCTAGTTGATGAAGATAAGGACTGACAGTTGAGGGGGGCAGGGTCTTCTGGTCCAGCCACCAGCAGAAGGCCTGAAGTCATATGCACACGTGTGGATAAAACTGCCTTGGGACAGGGAAAATGCCTTCTTTGGGCCTTTAGATACAGGACCCCAATGTACTATCATTCTCAAACCTATTAATAAGATATTGAAGGGGCTAAAGATTAGATTCAGAGGATATGGGGATGCAACTGGTGGGGCTAAGGTGAAAGTTTGAATGAGAATTTGAAGATTTAAATAAATCTTGTTTGAAGTAGTTGCATCTCCCTTACCTGAACTCATTATTTTTTTATGGGGGAGGGGGTGTGCATCACTGCCTCTGGTGGTCGTGGGAGCTACCCAGCCCTGCTCCTGAGAGCCACCGCTGGATTTGAACCGCCAAGCCCGCGGGCCGCAGTCTCGCACAACCACTTATGCCACCGGGGCTCAGCCCCTGAACTCATTATTGGTATTGATATTATATCTAATCAGAAAACACTCCCTATAGCTGATACTGTAAAAATCAAAGGTGTATAAATCAGCCCTTAAGCTGGTATTAATTGGCCAAATGACCAAATGCTAAATAGAAACCATTAGAATTGCTTGAGCCCACTCAAATTACTAATTTGAACAGTTTATAATACCAGATGGGCAAAAGGAGAATACTACTTTAGAGACATGATAAAAGCTGGAGTGATGGTCATAATAAATTCCCTACATAAGAGTCCTGTTTGGCCTGAGCAGATGATAGATGGCTCATGGAGGCTCACAGTCCATGATCAAGATCTAAATAAAGTGGTGTCACCTGTGATTTCATATGTTCCAGAGATGATATTGACAGTGCATAAAACAGCAGTCTAAAGAATACTGGTATTTCACTGAATTGATCTGGAAAATGCCTTTTTCTCCATCCACAACTCAGAAACGAGTCAGCCACAGTTTGCTTTCATATGGGAAGACTCAATATACTTTTATGACAGTCTCAGGGCTATTTAAATCTTATGTCATAGTATGGTTAAAAGAGGCTATGCAAATCATAAGTGTAAGGATACATTAAATTGATGATTTTTAAAAATATCACATATAGAATAACTAGTTAGAGCATATTTTAAAAATATCACATATAGAATAACTAGTTAGAGCATATGAGAGTGATGACTCTCATAACCAGAAGAGACTGGTTAATAAATCCAGGAGAAAAATCTAGGGCCCTGCCCTAGATGGAATATTGGGGAATAACATGAGCAGAAGCTAGTGACACCCATGGACAACAAATAATAAATGACTTATTACATATCCCCAAGACAAAATGGAGGCCAAAAGCTTAGTTGATCTCTTTGAATTTTGAAGAACTCATATTCCATATCTGGGAATATTGCTGGTTTCCATCTATGAAACTTGAAAGAGGACTACTTTTGAATGGGGCCCCCCAAACAAAAGGCAATGTCAGAGTAAGAGAAAGCAGTCTCATTCTTCTTGCCCTTGGGCCGTTATGATTCACTCTCAGGTATGATTTGGGAGGTGTCTGCCACACCCTTTATTCAATCTGGTAAAGACTTGGGAATGCTGTCATATGGCGATCTATGGGATACTGAACTAGAAATTTTCCAGATATTGCAAAATGATACATATCATATGAAAGACAATTGCTTGCCTGACTTTGACGGTCTCAATGACAGAAGGCATACAATCCTTATGAGACCCGAGATACTCATAATGTCTTGAGTGATGTCAGAGAAACAACTACATAAAGAAGATGGTGCAAAAAAAAAAAAAAAGATGGTGCACCAAAATAATTCTATAATAAAACGGAAATGGTTAATATAGGAACAAGGTACTAGAGGGCTACAAAGTGGAACCCACCATATTCATAAGCAGGTTGCTTCTTTTCCCATAGGGTCTATGCTGGACCCCCCTGAGGAGCTGCCAGAACCCATCAGCACATGGAACGTGCCCAATGAACAACTTCCTGCTGAGCAGCAGAAGGTTTGCTGATTCGTGGATGGCAGTTCCAGGGCACGTGAACAACATTTGATGTGAACGTTACTGCATTAAGATAAGCACATGGAAAGACCCTAATTGAAGAAAACAAGAACAAGTCAGCTTGATGGGCCGAATTGGACATTGCATTTTTAGTTGTGAGAGAAGAATTGGAGATACGTGCAAGCCCATATTTTTGGATTTTTTATTAACTTAAGGGCAGGGGCTCATGGTCTGCCTATGTGGTCAGATAAGTGGGTAATGGAAAACTGAATTATTAAAGGAACATTTGTGTGAGGCAAGGACCTATGGGAAGCACTGGGGATTTTTAAAATATGCATCATAGTAGGGCATGTTGGTGCCCGGCAGAAGAACTTCCTGGATCAGTAGATGACTGAAATCAGCAAGTGGACTTGTTGGTATGCTCCCTTGAGGGGTCAATTGGATCCATGAATTGAGGGGATGTGAGGGTGTTGCAGCAATAAAGAGGTTGGCTGAATCTAAACATATACCTCTTGCATTCTCTGAGGCACAGGACGTCAAAAAAGACTTTTCTGTCTGCAGAGAATTCCAGAATAGTTAAATGGCTCATGCAGAACATGGACGTAGGCCATGTCATAGGAACAGATGGAGTTACTGCTCGGTTTTAAACTAGGAAATGTTTGTGACAGGAGGAAGATGAGGGCATGAGGATTAGGAAGAGTCATTAACCTTTCATATGCAGATGACACAAGTTTGCTTGTTGTGATGGTTTGCAGTATTTATTGATGAAAGCCAGAGACTACAACCTCCTCTGTGGATTATACCTCCATATAAACAAAACAAAAATCCATGCAGCTGGATCAATAGTGATGGCATGGTAAGTGGAGAAAATATTTAAGTTGTCAAGGAGTTCATTTTACTCAGAACTAAATCAATACCAATGTCAGTTACTGTAAAATAAAAGCCAAATACATTAGGCAATTCTGCAGAAGATCGCTTTCCATTGCTGGAAAGCGAAATTGTCAGAAAGATACAGATAGCACCTGTGCTGAACGACATCTCCACCTCCTCCCCCTTATGTGGATGAGTGCCTGCCCTCTCATTTCCATCTTTTTTCATTCCCCAACCCTCTGTAGGCCTTAAAGACATATTGGGGGTGGGGTGGGGCAGAGATGTCTTTCAGCACAGGGCTTATCTGCATCTTTCTACTTATTTTTATGATGACATATGCCTCATTGTGTTTGGTATGACTCATGCCAGAGTATCTGATTGTCAGCCAGGAATGATCTGTTATGACTATTTTTTTCTTGTGCCCCTTCTGCTTTTCGCATTTACCTCTGTGGACTCACGTGGTAACTGGACCATTTGTGCTTGGTTAACTTTACTCCTCATTATATCCTCCAACTCCTTCCAGGAGATGAGGGGTTCCATCTTTTCGCCGCTATTTTTTTTTTTTTAGGAATGCATTGTATTCCATTGTGGCTATATACCAGCGTTTTTAAATCCATTTGTCTGTTGATGGAAATGTAGGCTGTTTCCAACTTTTTGAGTGTGTGAACTGTGCAGCGATGAACATTGGAGATCGGACATCTGGGTGTAGTCTTTTTTTCATTTTTTTTCTGGGAGTATGCCCAGTAGTAGAATTGCTGCATTGTAAGGTGACTCGATTTCCATCTGTTTTGGGTATCACCAGATAGCTTTCTACCATGGCTATATGTATCTAAAAGACCACCAGCACTGAGTGAGTGTTCCTGTCTCACCACACTCACTCCAACATTTTTTGCTTTCTGTTTTTTTTTTTCCAAATTGGGCTATTTTTGTGGGTGTTAGGTGGTACTTCATGGTTGTTTTACTTTGCATTTCCTGGATGGCTACTGATCAGGAACATTTTCATTGACCATTCCAGTTTCCTTCTTCATGAAACTCCTCTTCAAGTCTATCATCCAACTTCTTGGTGGGCTATTAATTTTTCTTCCTGTTGTGGGTTTGCAGGATTCTGTACATTTTAGCAATAAGCCTGTGTTAGTCTGGGTAGACTAGAGAAACAAATCCAAGACCCTCATATGTATATAAGGGAGAGGTTTATATATAAGATGAATGAAACATTGAGAAAGTATCCTAACCCAGTCCAGTGCAAGCCCACAAGTCCGATATTATCCCATATGTCTGATACCAGTCTATAAAGTCTTCTTCTGACTCATGAAGCACATGCAATGATGCCAGGACAATCACAGGCCAGTGGGAGCAGAGTCTTGTGTATCCAGAGGTGATAGAAGCATCTCAACCCTGAGCAGGATCTACCATGGCTCCTCCAGTTTCCGGGGCTCAGGGTCTATCAGCATGCTGCCATGTGTCTTGTAAGCTGCAATGTCTCCCAAGGACTGGGTCTTGCGTCTTGTCAGTAGAGCATCTTCACGGGAAATTTCCCAGAATTTTCAAGAGAAAGCCACAAGGGTCTCATTGACTATCTCCAGATTGATAGGCTAGGCTCCACCCCTACACTCCCAATCCTGAAATTGACACAAGAGTGCATGACTGTCACAAAGTACTTCATCTGATATGCCACTCATAAATATCTTTTCCCACTTGGTAGGCTCTCTTCTTACTCTCTTGATGAAGTCATTCAATGTACACCAGTGTTTTATCTTTTGTAGGTCCCACTCATTTATTTTATCTTCCTCTGGGTGTGTGTCCTTCCTTCTTTCTAATAGCTCATATATTCCCTGTGCTAAGGTTCTTAATTTTGTCCCAATTTTCTCATGGATGATCATGAGAGTTTCAGGTTTTCTCTTGAGACCCAGGATTCACCTTAAATTTGTTCTTGTGTATGGAGTGAGGAAAGAGTCTTGCTTCATTCTTCTGCAGGTTGATACCAGTTTTTCCAGCTCGATTTCTTAAAAAGGGTATCTGCTTCCCATTTGCTATTTTTAGGGGCCTTATCAAATATCAGTTGTTTGTATACTGCTGTTTTAACTTCTGTTGTTTCTTTTTTAATCTATTGGTCTGAGTATCTCTCATACCAGTACCATGCTGTTTTAACAACTGTGGCTCTATAATAAGCTTTAAAGTCAGGTAGTGCAAACCCACCCACTTTATTCTTCTTGAGGAGTTCTTTGCCAATTCTGGGCTTCTTTCCTTTCCATATGAAGTTGGTAGTCCGTTTTTCCATTTCTTTGAAGAAAACATGCTGGTATTCGGATCAAGATTGCATTGATCTTACACAAAGGGGTATCCTTCCCAGATTCTTCTCCCTGTGCTTTTGCCTCTCACTTTACTTCTGGAGACCAGTGCTCTGTGGTCTAGTCCCAGCTCCTCCTCCTGGCCCTTTCTGGTGCTCCCTATTGGTCTCATTTGCGACAATGTCTACTCTTCCTTCAGTCACTGTTTAACTGTTGTGTCTGTGGATTTTATGTGTCCACTTGGCTGTCGTTTGATCAGACACCAGTTGGGGTTCTGTTATGAAGCAGTTACACCGACAAAATCTGTTGGCCTCATGGAAAGCACATTCCCCCCTTTTGTGCCTAGGCCCCAAGCAACTGGTTGAATGCCATAAGCATTTCTCTAGGGTGTGCTTTGTCTCAAGTTTACAAATAGATATTTTGATAGAATTATCCCAGTCTTCACTCTTCATGTTATCTGACTAGGAGAGTACCAAAAAAACCCCCTGAAATTGCACTGGGTGGAGCGGAGCATCATAGTATGACTTTTCCCTGCTAGGTGAGCATCGAATAACTTACTCTGAGTTAGTGTATCCAGTTGTGTCACCTCAGAAGGTTCTCTCTGGTCACAGTTAATTTTTTTGATAAATAGTTTCACTTGAATTCCATTATTTGTGTGTGGTGACCAATTTAAGAGAGCATCATGTGGCTGTGAAATTTTGTTTCCTGCTCAGGAAAAAGTCACAGAAACTATTGTGGTGCTGAATCCAACTTACAAGGACAGCGCTATGAGAAAAACTCAAGAGTATGAATTGTTTTCTCATTTCATAATAGGTGAAGTGTCGATTGATGACAAACCTTGTTCTGGACATAAGTCAACTTCCCAAACAGATGAAAAGATCAATTCATTTGAAATTGGTTCCACAAGATCGGACTGTCAATCAAACTTTCTCTTTAGAGGTTCTGAAAAGATTGCACCAGTGTGTGTCAAAAGAGCCTCACATGGCAGGTGGGTGACTGGTTTTGCCACCATGACAATGTACCTGCTCATGCAATTTTTAACAAACACCCCAGCAAGCCTCTTTTACCCTGGGGTCCTTATTCATCTGCCCTCACTCTGTGACTTCTTTTCGTGTCATGATTGAAGGGAGGCATAAACAGACAGGGATTTGACAACGTAGAAGAGGTGACGAAAACAAGGACGGAGGTGCTGACAGCCACCTAAACACACGAGTCTGAAAATTGTTTCCAAGAACGGAATCGCAGATTTGACAAATATATCAACACATTGCAGCCAAATCCAGAGCTTACTCATGTTTATGATTCAATGCAAAAAACCATCCACTTATGGTTTGCTGCAAAAAAAAGTAACAGCCAAAAAAAAAAAAACACCCAGATATGTGGGTAAGTTGGTAAAAAAAATATCTGGTCTCTAATGTGTTAAGTGTAATGGAGAGTATGTTGAAGATGATAAGGTTTGTTTTGTTAAAAAAAAAGTTTAAACACATAAATTTGAAAAGCAAAATCTGTGTTTGGGGGGTGGTACCCCCTCATATGTATTTTGAAGAACAATCTACAGGACTTTCCAGCTTATCTCCTGGAGTACAGGTTTTGAAATTGTCAGCCCCCACAACTGACAACTATGTGAGTCAGTGCTCTCAAATATATTCTCTTTCTCTGCATAAGTTTGTGTGTTTCTATCACCAGCTGTATTTCTCTAGAGAAGCTCGGTTAAGACAATTTAATTGTGTCCTGTTGGCTTGCCAATTTTCCTCCTAATGTCTTCAAACTCTTGAGGGCAGATGTCTGCTTCTTACCCATCCTCAGCAGAATGTGTCTAATAAGCAGTCGATCCTCATGTGGCTGTGAATGCCTCACAGACAGGGATGTAACAATGATCAGTGAGAGAAATGTAATGAGGAGTAAATTTATACTGTTGTTTAACAAAATATACCTATAAATCTATTGTGAGGGGAGGTGTGTGAGTACCCAATAAAATGATTTATTAAAAAGGGGGCGAGGGGATAGCTTTTTTTTTTTTTTAAAGAGAAGCTTATACCAAGAGCTCAAGTGGAAAATGTTTGGAAACGAATGTGGCCACATGTGTGCAAATGTGCTTGATACAGATGATATGCTGAATGTTATAATAGCTGTAAGAGCCCTCAATAAAATTATTAAAAAAATATCTAGTGTGAGGAATCTTTTTTCTACCAAGGCTCATTCGCATATTTATATCAACATTTGGGGGGCATACAAAATCATTAACTTAAAAATTAGTGTGCTATACTTGGACAAAGGAAAGGCTCATGGATAACTTTTTGGATGTTGTATTTATACTTTTATATATTCTCCAATGTCTTGATAATTAATTTTGCAATATGAAAACAAAAAAGCTTCACATAGAAAATCAACTAAGAAAATTGCCTCCTTTGTATAAGGAGCAGCCTAGGAAGATGGGCACAAGGCTGGCCTATCAACAAGGTGGATCTTTAAACAGGGCCCTTGAAGAGGATCAAGTCCCACTGTGAAGGATGGACTGAAGGATCTAGGTCAGAGGTTCCCAATGTGTGGATTGCGACCCCTTGGGGATTGAATGCTCCTTTCACAGGGGTTGCCTAAGACTATTGGAAAACACATATTTCTGATGGTCTTAGGAATCAGGACGCTGCTCCTCTATCGTCTCCAGGTGAGGCCACCACATGTAGATATGCCCACATACGAGGATTTGGTGTGAAGACTGTTACCCATGCTATATACCATGCTTCAAGACAAAAGTTCATTTATTTGTAATTACAAATAAATATCTCACAATATACACTGACATTATTTTTGTGATGAATCACCAGACTTTAATTATTTTCAACTTGTAACAGTGAAAATATACCCTGCATATCAAATATTTACATGATGATTTATAACTGTAGAAAGATGACAGCTATGAAGTAGTAACAAAAATAATATTATGGTTGGGGGTCCCTACCATGTGAGGAACTGCGTGAAAGGGTGGTAACATTAGGAAGGCTGAGAACCACTGGTCCAGATGGTGTTGAGCTGCCAGGGTCCCTCAAGGGCCTGGAGTAAGGCAACAATCTATTGTGAGGGGAGGTGTGTTTATGGGTGGATGGAAGATGATGGGGAAATGGGCCAGAAGAAAATCAGAATACTTTAATACGAATTCAACCTGTCTTGGAAACATCAAGCAGAAGAAGTGAATGACATTGTTTCTTCCTAAGTGTACATTCCAGGAGCCCCTTATTATAGGATGCACCCTTTATCAAGTGGCAACTTGTGATGTACCAAAGGTGCCCACTGTGGAACTGTGTTTCCAAGAGCACAGCATCTTTTGGAATTGCGTGTTTTCTCTCAGTGCCGCTGTCAGTCGCTGTGGAGTGGGTTCTGGCCCACGGTGATCCATGTACAGCAGCTCAGATGTTAGCACTGTGGTGACATCTTCACAGTCATCGGAACACGCAAGCCCACAGTGGCAGCCACTGGGTAGTCTGAGCGCCTCTCAATGCACTGCTTCATCTCCCAGTGTGGTATCAGACAATACCGTTTTGTGATGATCAAGATTTTTTTGGCTAATATTCCGAAGTACATCACCGGGTCTTTCTTTCTTATCTATCATATTCTGAAGATGCTGCTAAAACTGGTCCGCGCTGGGTGACACTGCTAGGTTTTGAAAACGGATGGACTGTTTCCAGCAGCATAGCAACACCTCAGCCATCATAATATGACAAACTGACAGATGGGTGGTGATTTTCTCAAATGGTACTAATGGTACCCTCCTTAAGGAAATTGTTATGAAGATGAAATAAGATAATTTGTTTTAATGAAGGAAGGGCTCGCTATAGAGTGTGTTACACAGCTGGTGCTCTCTAACCCAAAGGGGGATCTCTGGGATTGCTTCCTTGCAGAGAGGGACTTGATGAGGCTGCACAGTCCTCCGCAGATACACCAGAAAGTTCTCTCTAGGTAGAACTTGAGAGCCATTGTCTTCAAGCGCTCATATAGCTTATGTAGTTTCTCATGACCTAAAATTTCAAGCCAAGTGGTGATGTTTTTCTAGTTACTTGCCAATGTCTGCTTTAATAATACGGCTTGGTAATTACTGTCTCTATTCTATTGTAGACTATTGTAGAGGCAGTGCCTTTAAAAATAATTTGTCAATGCAAATGGATTTCTGGCCTTTCATATCAATGGCCTAGCTTGGGTCATCAAGTTGTGTATGAACAATCGTGAAATGTCATTTTCAATAGCAGGTTCTCCCTTTTTCTTTTCCTGCAATTTTGACCTGTTTTTAATAGCACTAGAACTGATTGGGATGATGTATGTACCTATATACACATATATATACTTGCTTTTCAGTGAGCAGCTCAATGCATGACCCACTACACTATCAGGGGTACCAGAGAACACAACTGTTTTTAAAAGTGATTGAACCATAGAAATGTATGGTGTGTAAACGTTATACCAAGAAAACCACTAAAACAGACATACGAACAAATGAAACCAATGGCTACCACGGGTGAAAGAGAAAGAGTTGTTGCTTGGGGATTTTGAGATATTTATGTTAACTGTGATGAAATAACTTGGAGAAGGAAATCAATAATGGTTGTACAACACAAAGAGTATAATAAACGGCACTTAATTTTACATGAAGAAGTTGTGGAATTGGAGAATGTTCTGTTGTGTATCTTTTTGCCACAATTAGGAAATTACATGAATAAGAGTACAAGGATGAAGTGCTAATAAAGCTGTTTTAAAAAAAGAACCCCAGATAAAGCAATTAATATTCACAAACCTGGCAGCACGGAGACAGGGGGAATAAAAGACATTGCCACAAAAAAATCTTAAACGTCTTTATGAAACTAAACATCAATATGTGAAACTCTTTTTGGTTGCCACCATTCGTCTTGTCTGTCAGTCTGTTGACTGTGGTAGCTTCTATGTTTCGGTGGTACTGAAAGCGATGTCACTGGTATTTAAACTACCAACGGCGTCTCCCAAAATGAACACTCTTGGAGGAAGTCCCGTCACAATGCTCCTTAGAGGCAAAGATGGACACTTTCTCTCCCGGTACTTTGGACAAGTTGCCAGGAAGGACCAGTCCCTGAAGAAGGACATCATGCTTGGTGAAGTGGATGGGCCGTGAAAAAGAGAAAGACTTTCAGCAAGTTGGACTGACAAGTAGCTGCAACGATGGGCTCACACCTAAGGACAACTTTGAGGATGGGGCAGGACTGGGTGACGTCTCCTTCTTTTGGAGACAGGGTCTCTACGAGTCAGAGTGGACTTGGTCGTACCTTACAGCAGCATTGTTTCTTGACATGTCCTCCAGTTAGATCTCTATATATTTCAAGATCTTACTTTCATCTCTCTAACCCTTATCTAAAAAATTCCATAATCTTTGATTTATGTCGCATCAAAACAACTCTTTTGGTATCACCATGGGATGCAAATTGTGTTCCTTTGAAACAACCTTTGGGTTTCAGGAACAAAAAATTAAAAAGTCTGAAGGGACATGGTTGGGGGGTTGGTGAGGTAAGATTTCTCAACAAGACACGTGTTAGGCAGTCCATGCCACCCTCAAAGAAGGAACAGGGACATGAAAATGGGAGAAGAGGCAGCAGGCAACTACTTTCCTGGGCCCTTTCCTCATCACTGCAGTATTCCATTTTCTTTAACAGGACTTCATGGTCATCCTGTGTTCTTGGAGAAAATCTGTCACGATCACCCCTTTGCGATGAAAAGATGGACACAGTCAGTTGCCATCTTTTATAATTAGAAAGTCTTTGCTTCTCTTTCATAAACAAGAAACAAGACCACGTGGTCTTTCTTGCAGGCTGTGAGAAGCACATGGAGACAAGGTGAAAGCTGAGTGGAGAACAACCTTTTCCTCCTGTCATCGTTCAAACTCACAGGGATTCATCTTAATTCAAAGAATAACTCTTCTAGTTCGAATACATTGTAAGCAACCTAAAGGAGACAGGGAACTAAAATGATGTCTTTCTAGATTAGAACACTACGCAGTCATCGGCAATCAATTTGCTGAAGAATTTTTCATGATGCAAGGCAGCATTTTTTTTAGTCATTGTGTTAGTCTGGGTAGACTAGAGAAACAAATTCAAGGACACACATATGGATATAAGGAAAGGGTTTACATACAAAAGGAAGGTGACACTGAGAAGGCATCCCAGCCCAGTCCATTTTAAAGTCATAAGTCTGATATCAACCCATATGCCCCAAATCAGTCTATAAAGTCTCCTTCCGACTCACAGGTCAGTAGGTGGAGAATCCCAGCGCTGGCAGGGGCCTCCCCATGGCTTCTCGCTTCCAGGGCTCAGGTCCATCAACAGCATGCCGCTCCTGCTTCAGAAGTCTGCCTCCATCAGGGCAAAGCCGTGTGGTCTCTCCACCGGCTCCTCCAACTTCTCGGAGGCTGCATCTTGTCTTTTCCGTGACTCATCACCTGTGAGACTAACTCCCAACAACTGGGGAAGATAGCTTCTCATCTTCACGAGGGAAAAATCGTGAGATTTCCCAGAAGTCTCAGGAGAAAGCCATGCCCACATAGAGGCCTCATCGTCTACTCAATGGCTATCTCCAGATTAACAGGCTAGACTCCACCCCTACATTTCAATCATAAAATTAACATAGACACATGACTGCCACAGTCATTTTACACAATCCATCCATACATTCACTCTATGTCAAGAACATTGGTACATTTGTTGTCCTCATCATTCTCAAAACATTTGCTTTCTACTGAAGCCCTTGATTTCAGCTCCTCATTTTCCCCCTCCCCTCCTGCTCCCCCTTCCCACATGAACCCTTGACAATTTACAAATTATTATTATTTTGTCATATCTTACACTGTCCGATGTCTCCCTTCACCTGCTTTTCTGTTGTTCACCCCCCAGGGAGGAAGTTATATGTACATCTTTATAATTGGTTCCCCCTTTCTTCCCTCTGCTCTCCTGATATCACCATCATCACCACTGGTCCTGAAAGGATTATCTGTCCTGGATTCCTTCTGTTTCTGGTTCCTCTCTGTACCAATGCACATCCGCTGGTCTAGCTGGATTTGTAAGGTAGTGTGGTGGTCATGTGCTTATGTCAATTTCATGATTGAGATGTAGAGGTGGAGTCTAGCCTGTCAATCTGGAGATAGCCATTGAGTAGTCAATGAGGCCTCCGTGTGGGCATGGCTTTCTCCTGAGACTTCAAAGAACTCTTGCGATATTTCTCTCATGGAGATGAGAAGCTATCTCCCCAGTTTTTGGGAGTTAGTCTCAGAGACAACGAACTATGGACAAGACAAGATGGCAGCATCCGAGGAGCTGGAGGAGTCGGAGGACAAGCCACACGGCTTTACCCTGATGGAGCTAGACCTCTGAAGCTGGAGAAGCCACGTGGAGATCCCTGCCAGTGATGAGTTGCTTCTACCACCACTGGATGCTGTTGATGGACCCTGAGCTCTGGAAGCGAGGAGTCATGAGGGGACCCCTGTCAGCGCCGGGACTCTGCACCCACTGGCCTGTGACTTTGTGAGTCAAAAGGAGATGTTATAGACTGGTATCGGGCATATTGGCTAATATTGGACTTATGACTTTGTACTCTACTGGATTGGGATGCTTTCTTCATATCCTATTCCTCTTATATATAAACTGTACCCATATATCCATATGTGTGTTTATGAATTGTTTCTCTATTCTACCCAGACTAAGACAGGTAGACTAGGGATTATGAAAGTGGGATGAGGGTAGGGATGAGGAAGCCTTGAAGAACTGGGGGAAAGTTGTATGTCATTGTTGCTGTCCTGCATCCTGACTAGCTCATCTCCTCCCCATGACCCTTCTGTGGGGACATCCTGTTACCTACAGGGGGACTTTGGGTCCCCAATGTGTACTCCCCCTCATGCACAATGATATCACTTTTAGTTCTTTGATGCCTGATACCTGGTCCCTTTGACACCTCGTGGTCACACAGGCTGGTGTGCTTCTTCCATGTGGACTTTGTTCCTTCTGAGCTGATTGGCTACTTATTTACCTTTAAGCATTTAATACCCCAGATGCTATCTTTTTATAACCCTGCACCATTAACTTTCTTCACCACATTTGCTTATACATCCACTTTGTCTTGAATCATGTTAGGAAGGTGAGCAGCATGGGATGCCAATTCAATAGTACAAAGTGTTCTTGCAATGAGGAAGTACTTGAATGGAGGTCCAAAGTCCATCTGCTGTCTTAATTCTGAAATATGGATATATGAATGTAGCTCTATTTCTCCATCATCATATATATTTACCTAAGTACATGCCTATATTTAGACCTCTATAAATGCCCTTTGCCTCCTAATTCTTTTCTCTATTTCACAAGGAAACATTTTTATATTTTAAGTAAAAAATAAACTATGCATTGTAAATTCAAATATGCAAATTAAGATCAGGATTTGGATGCAAATTGGTAGGGGAAAAAGCACAGATTCTACATTGTATTTAAAATTTGGATCTGTTATGATTATGATTTTCTTCTGAATTGTATGAACATATAACCCATGTTATATATTCTCCTGGTTATGAATATATAACCTGTTTTAACCAGAAGAAAAATCTTACTAATGCATTTTCATAATGCCAAGAGACACTATTAATTTCTGTACCATTATTTGGGTCAATTACAAAAGTTCAGTAATGTCACATTTGAGTTAAATATAAGATATTTGATGTGTAGCTTTAAAGTTTAATAACATGTCTACAATCAGCAAATACAATTCTTATAAACAAGTCAAATAGATATTATAATCTTCAGAGCAATTTTCAAAGATGTATTCAAGGTAAACACCACTACAATTGTTGAGTTAGTCTTGACAGTGGATGAAGAAAAGTTGTGAGCAGTGCAAGAGTGAGAAGGAGCATAGAGTAGCTTTGCTGTGTTCCCACTTTTGCTGAATGACATGTTGCAGATGGAGCAACTGGGAAGATTGATGGTGGCGGCTGCAGGTTTCTGTTGGAATCATTGGCTCTGACATGTCATTTTGATTGATCACCTTATAGCACAAAAGTAAATTATGCTTGATAGTAAAGAGTACAGCTAATTTATGGCCAATCTGTAAGCACATTTTATGTTTTTGTAGGATCTAACAATATGAAATAGGATCTATTTCACTCATTCCCTGCTCGGTTGAATGCTTCTCCAGCTTCTGTGCAGGTCTGGGCAGCCTAGTCAGAAGAGAAAAAGACTGGAGGTGTGAATGAATGTGTTTGTGTAGCAGTGTGGATGGTGTTGTAATCAATGGATCAGGTAGAGTAGGGATTTTTTTCATGTGTGTGCAGGTATATGTGTGCGTGTATGTGGGATTATAGTTCAGAGGGTTGATTAGCAGGTATCCTAAAAGCAAATGACAAACATTCATGTAACTCTTCAAAAGAAAGGGTTGAGAAAACACACACAGAGAATTCACTTTTGGAGTTTTTTCTTCTGGAAGCCAGTAGATGGCGAATCTTGGAGTGACAACATATGGATTGCACAGGGGCTTCCCTGGACTCTCAGCAGAGAGCAAGTAGATCGTAGGGTCATCAAGAATTAAGCAGTCAATTCAGTCAGTCAAGAGCAGGCGCTGGTAAGTTCTACTTGCTGTGACCTAGGATTTCCTGCCTGATTATCCACAGCACACAAAGCATAACATTCACAGCAATGATCAGTGTGTCTGCACCATTGGTGTGGGAAGCAGGTACATCCACACTCACAAATACTACCTTGTAGGTTGCATGAAATAACTCTTCCCCTCTCCTCGGTATGGCCACACTTTTTGTTCTTTGTCAAACTGACAGTGCTAAGGGAGTGGACCATGACGCCCAATGACCTGGCTTCAGATTCTAACTCTAGTCTTTACTATCTCTGTGACCTTGGATTGGTGCTTCCATTTGCTCTTCTGTAAAATGATAATAATGTTACATACAGCATCAGACTGTTATTAAGAGCACATGAGAAAATTGTTATAAAATATTAGGATAAAATTCGGGAATCCTGGATGGTGCCAGTGGCTCATGTGCTCAGCTGCTAACCAAAATTTGGGAAATTTGTTTTCACCCATGGGGGCTGCAGAAGTAAGACCTAGCGGTCTACTTCAGAAAATAAAATCAAGCATGGAAATGCTTCCGAGTCCTGTTCTACACTGATCTATAGAAACTGCCATGAACTATCATCCACTGAGTAGCAACTGGTGCTGGTTCTAGAGAACAGTTTGTCAAATATACACTACTCTGTGGAAGTATTCCCAGTGACACAGAGAATCCAACATTGGACTGCTAATCTTGAGGTTGGTAGTTCAAACCCGCTGTTGCCTTGGGGGAGAAAGATGAAGCTGTCTGTCTTCCCTCTTGAGGATTTGCAGTCTCACAAGTCTTATGGAGCAGGTGTATTCTGTTGTATGGGGCCACTGAAAGTTGGAACTGATTCCATGGCTGCGCATTTAGTTTGTTCCTTTCTTTTAAATATAGCAATGTTATAAAAAAGAAAGGAAAAGATGTCAACAAAATTCTTTCCATTACTTCCTGCTCAGGCATTTTATAGATTGTTCTAAAGATAGCCCAGAATAATAGCTAATCCTGCCAGTGTACAGCGAATGTGAGCTTGTAAAGCTGGAGGTCTGAAACACTTCTCAGGGAGTAAGCTGTGTGCTCTTTCCATTCAGCCAGGGACTGACCTTCAAGTAACCATTCTATTCTGTGTTCTGCTTTCAAGCCCATCTGTCTCTAACTCATTTCCTAGCAGTAGTGTGTCTGGACCATCTCTGGAGCATGATCCTTGGCTTCCTTCCTGATAATTTGTTCCAATTGCATTGGTTTGTTTGTATTCTTTGCTGCTAGGCAACACATATTTTTCTCTCTTTTCCTACTTTTGTTTTTCTTACTTATTCAATCCAACTATGCAGAAGATAGCTCCTTTTGAACCAGACACTGAACTGCTTACAAAAACAAATGACAAAAGAGAATGAGGCTGAGGACTCTGTTCACTGAAGGGATCATAGTATTAAAAATGAAAAAAACCCTATACTTGAATGACGTTGTAGGCGATGTTTGGCTATACCATTTTTTGTTGCTGTTATTTAAGAGTTAAAAGAATAACATCAAAGCTATATTACGCTTGTTTTGTAAAAAGATGGGAGAGACATTATTTTCCACGCTGTGGTAGCTTATAGTCAGAGAAAATGTCTGAGCGAGCGAGCTCAGGAAGTGAATAGGGAAATAAATTAAATGATTATTCAACTCATGCACAACCAGGGCAAATATCTGGACTAATCAGTAGTCATAGACTCTCTGAGACTCATGTGGTCTGTGGGTCCCTCTTTCCTTTCTTACATCTTTCTCAAGTTGTTGGCTACATTGGAGAATGGGAATTAGAAAACATTGAAATGGAGAAGAGGACTTGGTGGGATAAAGGAGCTCTAAACAGGAGGGCTATTTTAAGCTAAGATATTGGGAAAAGGGGACCTCAACATGTGTGTTTAAGCACAGCCAGAGAGACAGGAGAGTAGGTGTCTAACAGACCATGTGCAATGATATAGCTGTCTGTTTACGTTTAAATCTTTTCGTGTCCTCATACAAAAGCTCTTTCCCAATGAGAACCTAGTACATTTCTGCCAGCCATATGGAACCTTTCCAAAAGATTGCACAGGGGCAGTGTGGTTGGTGTTTGTTTACTGAGGCGTTCAGCTTGCTCACTGGAAAGAAAGATGTCTTCCTCTCATTATTTCTCGCGCTCATTAAAAAAAATGTGTTGTGCGTTAGAAGCAATTGGAGTTTCAGATTCACCACTTCATGCTTGAGGAAGACACTGGGTGAGCTCCCGACGCTCCATGGCTGGGTGATTCAGCTCATTATTGACATCATCTTCTCCAAGGCAACCACCCCGGGTCTTGGGTTGGCAAGAGATAAGGCAAAATGTCAATGAATTTCTTGTTTTCATATTGGGTTTTGACAAGTTCATAAAACAGTCAAGGATAAAGAACCATGATATTTTCAAGTTATAAAATATATCTTGTCCGCGTGGACATCAATGCCAGATGAAAATGAGAGTTAAATGTGGATCTTAGCCATAATCCCATTTTAAAGTTCCTCATTGACATGCATTATACTTTAATAAAGCAATAATGTATTTTTTATGGCCATGGATTTTGGCATTGCTTTGGAGAAAATTAAATTTTAATCTTATTTTCAAATCTTTCAAATTCAAATCTTATTTTCCATTTGCACTTCTTTTCTTCTCAGTATTTGGTTACCAACTTTTAATTTATCATTGTTATCCTGTCTTGTGAATGGCTATTTTTCTTAGGTACTTTTGTGTCTCTATAACACACTCCAGCCTTTAAGAGTCTGTCTTTCCTTTCAGATCTAAATCCTATAGTTGAGTCCTTAATCCACATGACTGCTCTCCCTGCTGCTCTGCTGCCTGCTCTCAGGGTCTTGCCCCAGTGTGATGAGACCAGACTGTGCACTATTCCCCTACTGTCTCAAGTGCTGTCCTCTGCAGAGTCATGGTTCAGTGAAGGATCTTGTGTCCCATGGTCCTTCCTGTGTGTTGTCTGCTCTGAGCAGGAACATTGTCCTCAGGACTTGGCGGGCCAGGAGATCCTCTCCTCCCACTCCTTCCCTTTTTGTTTCTCTGATGCTCAAATCAGACACGCCCCTCTCCCCCAACTATAGTCCCAGTGCTGTCCTCTGAAGAGCATTCTTCTAAGTGGGGAGGTGGGGAGGGGGTGTGAGGAGTAGGGTGGGGGGTAGGGTGGGTGTCCACATAGTTGGAATTGGAGCCAGCCCCATTACAGAAAAGATCAAGTAAGTGGAAAAGTATTAAATTCCAACTTAACTACATCTCTATCTGTCCAGTCTCAAGTGCACTCTGTCTGATCGCAATGCTATTCATATCCTTGGTCAAGGAATTCACTGGAGGCTGAATCCCAGGGAGCTAAGCCAAATTCACTGACGTTTGATCGATTCTGATTTGTACTGATGCACTAGGATAGGGTAGAACTGTCTCTGTGAGTTCCTGATACTGTAGGGCAGCAGGAAGCCTCATCTTTTGAGCTGAGTGGCTGATGGTTTCAATTTTCTGAAGGTGCAGTTAACAGCTCAATGCATTACCACTATGCATCCAGGTATCTTTAACCCAGTGGCTTCCTTGCAAATGGATTTTGGTGTCTCGTTGTCATCCATAGCCTTCTCAGAATTTAAGCTCTAATACCATTTCCTTCACTACTCTTTTATTGTTTATAATCAGTGCATCACACAGTCTGTAGTTCTTCTCCCATGTGAACTTCGTTGTCACCTGACTTAGATGATGGCTGCTTGACTGGGTTTCTCACATATAGAACTAGCTATTGAGCAAGTTAACCATTTGGACTCCCAGGGACTTTAATTTCTGAGATAATGTCATGTAAAAAGTTGATTTGATGCAAGATGAACTTTGTTTTGCTAGAATAATTGCTCTTTAATGAACCTAGCACTTTAAGTATTTTCCTAGAGGTTATTTTCACTTTTGTTAAAGTAGCGGGCAAATTTTTTCAGCCATGGAAGTGATAAGATTTCTAACATTGAGTTTTGAATGTGTCAGTCCTATCTATGACTTAAATTAAAGTGAGTCAAAGCTTACTTTATTATCTATGCACCTTGCCATGCCTTACATTTTACAAATTCCTCTTTATTGAACCTAGTATAACAACTTTCTTGGCTTATTGTCACTTGGAGAATTCAATTTTCAAGTGAATGAGATTTCTAGTGTAATGGCTCCATAATTGACGGTCACCATGGCAACAGTGGGACAATTTTTCCCAGGTGGCTGCTGCTTCCATAAACAGGAGATCATAAATGGGTCTCATTTTTTGGACTGAGGGAGATAGGTGTTTTAAAAAAAAGGAGAAAAGAATAAAAAATGTAAGAGATATACTTTAAAGGTTTCTCCTAAAACTTTAAAAAAGATTTCCAGGATAAGAATGACATTATACAGTAAGATCGGCTGATTTAGTATTAAATTATAACTGCATTTTCATTCTTTCCATATAGCTAAAACAATTGGCATACTAAATGTTGCTAAGAATATGTGAGTTGAGATTGCAACATGAAGTTTCAGGACTTTGGTTCAGCATTTTATTATCTTTCTATAGAAGAAAAATGATCAACATTGATGGAAATTCTGATACATGCCAAAATAATTAGAAATCTCATATAGATGAAGTATGAATCAGTAACAGATGGCTTGACTGACTTAAAATGTATGCCTTTTAAAAAAATGTATGCCTTTTTAAAGATTGTGATAAAATACTTTATCCATTCTATAATCAAAGTACATATAACAAAGCACTTTTAATTTTAACATTTTGTTTGTTTGAACTAAATTTGTATATCAATAAAGAACCCAAGTCCACTTAGACTGATATTTAGATCTCAGAGATGAGCACTATGAAATGGTTTTTAAGGCCTTGAACTCTTTCTCTTCAATCTTGGCTTTATATGTTTATTTTCGTTGCTAAAGAGAAGCATTCTGTGTGGTTGCACAGCCCATTGTATCAAATTAAATCAGATCAGTAATAGTATGCCATTAGACTCCCTATAAAAGTGCTTCTTTTAGTTCCCCCCTCTATAATTTTTTTTGTTTTTCTGTTTTTGTTTTTTGGGGGGCATTACTGCCCTCTGGTGGCAGTGGGAGGCCCAGCCTTGCTCCTGCAGAGCTGCTGCTGGATTTGAACTGCCAGCCCTGTGGGCCACAGTCCCGCACTACGTCACCGGGGCTCAGCCCTTCCCCTCTATAATTTTTTATCCCTCCCCTTTTCCTGTGTTCCTTGCCCATTCTTAATCTCCTCCTAATTTTCAAAATCTATCCTTTAGTGTGAAAATTACTTTTCTTTTTCCTTGTAGTTCCTTATAATTTTGGGGGGTTGTTACTTATAGCTATAATATCATTAAGTATTTATCTTTATAAGACTGACCAACTTTGTTAAGTGAGGTAGTTACATAAATTGGTGTCAATTTGAGACTTGAGAGGATTAAGAGTGAAGGGGTGGAGTCTAGTCTGTCAATCAGATCATAGCCAATGAGACCTCTGTGTGTTCATGGCCTTTTCCTGAGGATTCTTGGAATTCCTGGTATTTCCTCCTTGGGGTCAGCAGACACATCTCTCTCTCTCTCTCTCTCTGCTCACTCCCTTAGAGACTCCTATTGACAAGGCTGGCTCCTTGGGAGACATTTCTTTTTTTTTAAAAAAATCATTCTATTGGGGCTCTTACAGCTCTTCTCACAAACCATACATCCATCCATTGTGTCAAGCACATTTGTACATATGTTGCCATCATCATTTCTTTTGCTTGTTTCTTTTCTTTTCTTTTTTTTTTTTTTAAAGTGAAGACATTTCTGATATGAAGTCACAGGCACCTACTCTGGTGCAGCCCTGGGAGCTGGAGAAGCTATGTGGAGAGCCCTGCCAGCACTGAGATGCTTACATCTCTGGATCCAAAGATTTTCTACCCACTGTCCTGTGATCATTTTGTGTTTGGCATCCTTGCATGTGTTTCATGAGTTGGAAGAGGACATTATGGATGGCTATCAGACATAGGGACTAATATCGGACTTATGGAGTTGGGCTGGATGGGACTGGGATGTTTTCTCAATATTCAGTTGCTCTTGTATTTAAAACTCTTTCTTATTCACATATGAGTCTCTCTGAATTTGTTTGTATAGCTCACCCAGATGAACAAATTGCAACTGTAATATTCTCTAGTTTTGTCTGTATCTTTTGGTGTTTAATGGAATTGTCATGTTTTTTATTGCTATTCCACTTTAAGAATGTACCAGACTGGAGTCGAAAACATGGGGAATTTAGGATAGATATTCCCTCAGGACGAGTGATGGGAATGGTTATACTGGGAGGTTGGAGGGATGGTGGAGTAGAAAGGGGGAACTAATTTCAGAGATCTACATATAACCTCCTCTCTGGGGCATGGCCAACAGGGAAGTGAATGAAGGGACACATTGGACAATGTAAGATATGAAATAGCAATTTGTAAATTAGTAAAGGTTCATGGGGGGAAGGGAGGAAGGGAAATACGGGGAGGAGGAACTGGGGGCCTAAGTGGAGGGAGGATGTTTTGAGAGTGATAATGGTAACAAGTGTGCAAATGAGATCTGCATACAACTGATGTATGTATGAATCATGAGGGTGTGTGAGTACCCAATAAAATGATTCATTTAAAAAAAGGGAGGGGAGAGGAAAGAGGAGCTTTTTTTTCAAGAGGCACTTATACCATGGGCTCAAGTGGAAAATGTTTGGAAATGTATGTGGCAACATGTGTGCAAATGTGCTTGACACGGATGATGTACTGAATGTTCCAATAGCTATAAGATCCCCCAATAAAATTATTAAAGAGTGTACCAGAATTTATCATTTTCTTCTTTAATCAAATTTTTTTTATTGTTTCATCTTTTTTGCTATTATGGAAAGTGCTACAATAAAAATAGAGGTATATAAATGCCTGTGTTGTGTTCTTTATTTCCTTAGGATATATACTTACTAGAGATATTGCTGAATCATGAGGTATTTGTATTTGTTTAAGGAAGTGCCATACTGATTTCCATAATGGTTGTAACAGTCCCAGCATCAATGTGTGAGCATTCCAATTCTTCCACATTTTCCCCAGCATTGATATTTTCTGGTTTTTTTTTGTAATTGCTAAGAATATTGGTGTGAGGTGCTACTTCATGGTTGTTTAAACTTGTATTTTTCTTATGGCTCATAAAATGGAACTTTTCTTCATACACTTGTTGGCTGCTTGGATATCATCTGTAGTAAGTTATCCAGTCATGGCTCGTGCCCATTTTGTATTTTCTTATTAAATTATTGCATTTGTCCACAGATTTTAAAAAACTAATCCTTTATCTGATATATTACCCTTATTTTTTTCCCCAATCTGTGGACTCTCTTTGAGATCTCTTGAAGAAGACTTTGATGTGCATGAATGTAATATTTTTAGAAGGGTCCAGTCCTTTGTCCTTTACTTAGTCTTCTGTAGAATGGATATTTTTTATTATGTTCACTTGTGTATTTATGCCTTGTATGGTGACCATTAAATTTGTCCCTATTTTTCATTGATGGTCTTTAAGGTTCAGGACTTTATAACTAGGTCTTAAATCCATCTTGAGTTTGTTTTAGTATGTAATGTGAGTTATTGGTCCTATTTCATTCTTTTGCAGGTGGAGATCCAATTTTTCCAGCACCATTTATTGAAAAGACTGTCATTTCCCTCTCAATGTGTTTTAGTCCTTCATGAAAAATCAGATGTCTGGAGGTGTTGGTTGTTTTTCTGGGTTCTCAACTCTAATCCATTGGTCTTGTGTCTCTTGTACTGATACCAAACTACTATTTTAACATTGTCATATGCACAATTTAGTGACATTAGTTAAATTCTTTATGTGCAGCCATCACCACTCAGGAAACTCAAACTCACTGATACCACGCTGACTATGATTCAAAGACACCTTATAAGACAGAGTGGAACTGGCCCTTGGGTTTCCAAAATAAATCTCTTTTGTTGCTGATTTAAAAAAAAATATTGTTGATTGTGGTGTCATCCTGTTGGAAGTCGAATAATGTAGTCATATATTTTTTCATGTATGCTTTCCATTGGTCAATCTGTTGGAAGAGACTACCATACCAGACTTCAAAAAACTGGAGAAACTGCTTGGTTTTGCATCTTGGCCTTGTCACTAGCTGTGTAACTGGAGATCCATTACTTTATTCTAAGTTTCAGGTTCTTTGTCTATGGGAAAATGGAGGGAGTTCAGTCTGTAAGTTTTTGTGGGCGTGGAAAACGCTACCTCCCTCTTTTGGAGCTGCTTGTAGTTTTTAATTGCTAATGTTGTGGTTAGCAGCCCGGCATCAACTCTTTCCATTTCTAGAATTCCCTGCCATCCTTAGCAGAGTGCCCCCTAAGCAATTACTTCCCCTTTCCCTCTTCTTCCCCTCCCTGGGGGCCATTAGTAAAGTGTCATCTCTCTTCTAGAGACTAGAAATAGCTATTCTGGCTATTTCATATAAATGGGATTATATGATATTTGCTCTTCTATGACTCACCATAATGTTTCCAAGGGTTATCAATGTTGAAGTATTAGTAGAGCTTCATTTCTCTTAATGACTGAGTAATATGCTATTGTATATATGCACTATGTTTCAATTACAAATATATCTGTTGATGGACATTTGAGTTGTTTCCAACTTTTGGCTGTTATGAATATTGCTGACATGATCATTACTATACAAGCCTGATTTTGCCTCTGCTTTTAATTTTATTGGCTATATACCTAGGTATGGGTTGCTGGATCGTGTGAATATTAAAAACTTAACATTTGGAGGAACTAGACAGCTACTTACCATAGCTTTACTATCTCATCAGCAAGAGCCCAAAATTCCAATTTTTCTACATCCTCTCTAGTAGTCATGACAGATATACAAATCAAAACTATATTTTATTCCTCTTTTTAACTATAGCCATCCTTTTTCAAGTAAAATATAGTTTTGAGTTATTTATCATCTGTCATGACTAATGCTATTGCATATCTTTTAATGTTCTTGTTGGACATTTAAATATTTTCTTTGGAAAGATGCCTTTTTACAACTCCTTTGCCCATTTTCTAATTGAGTTGTTTGCTTTTTATTATTGACTTGTAGGAGTTCTTTATATAGCTGGAAATTGTGGCCTTAACTGACATATGGTTCTTATTTTTTCCTCCTACTCTTTAAATTAATCTTTATTTAGTTGGTAAAGTTCCTTGTTGGATATCAGCTTTTAATATCTACTTTATCTATCACATGACAAAATTTTGCATTGCAAAATAATTTCTTTATTGTGATATTAAAAAAATTCCACCTGACAATAATACACATAGTCTTCATCAGATAGAATACATAGGAATAAAGATGACTACGTCTGCGGGAAGAGAGGATGGAGAAGATCTGTGGAACAAAGTTAGAACTTTTTCACAATTTTATCTACTACAAAATATTAAGCAAATATTGGTACCCATTTGCCAGCTCAGAAGCTTAGAAATATTCTCCCTCCAGGCTCCAGCTAACAGAGGCCTTTGTCTCTCCCACAAAAGACAGGGCCTACTCCCTGCTGTTAGGACAATGGGCCACTCCCCCTGAAAGTTTTAGCTAAATCATCTCCCACCCAAGGACAATCAAGGTTAGGCTGCAGCCATAAGGAATCTTCGGTCTGTCCATATTGTTACATGAAGGACTCCAATAACCTCCCTCTCCTATCACATGTCTACCCCTAGATCGTCCACCTCATTTTGTCCCCGTCATTACTGTTCAATCTATGGGATAGCCCTTTCTTATGATGTCTTCACCTGTAACTATGGGGCTCATATGTACCCCCAGTTATCTAATAAAGTGACCAGATTTTAACATTAGCAAAGTGGGACACCATTGACGTGTGTGTGTGTGTGTGTGTGTGTGTGTGTGTGTGTGTAGAAGGGGTATATTCCCTTCGCGTTCTCCCACCATTCCCTAGCTTATTGTACATTCTTTCCAAAAATCCGAACTTTTTAAAAACATCACGGGAAGAGGGGAAAATTGTTTAAAATCGGGACTGTCGCTTGATGGGATGTCTGGTCACTTTATTATATAAGCTTGATCAAAAATAAATCTTGCTCTTATCCTCTCTCCACATGGACCACCGGCAGCACTGAGGTGAGCATGCTACATGAAATGCCTCTGACTCCATTATTTTTCTCTCATGCTTTATCTGACTTTACCATAATAATGAATAATTATCGCCATACAACTGCGCCTGCTGGATCCATGATGTTATATTGGAGGCTGGCTTCTTCTGGCAAAGATCAGTAGCAGCTCAAATAAGCCGGGTCAACTGTGAAAGAGACCATCCATGACAAGTTCAGGATGAATCTGAAGAAAATGAAAACAATCCAGGAGAGTCCAAATTCAACCGTGAGCATATCACCCCTGAATCCAGAGCATCTATTTACAAGTTGAACAGCAGACAAAGGTAGAGAATTAGAGGCCACAAGTAAGATTTGTCAGATTTCTAGGCTGACCTGTGTCCCCCGGGGAAGCTATGTGACAGTTTTTGGGTTTCCATTCATGAATTTGTATCTCACTTTCCGTAGTTCATTATATTGTGAGAGTATAACAGCACCAGGTGCGATTTCATTCTGTTCTACTTAGGGTGGCTATGAATCTGAACCAACTTCACGGTACTTAACAAAAATAGCTTGTTATGTAATTTTTTCCTGCTAATAGTGAAGCCCGCGAGTCTTTAAGTTAAGATTTCACTTTTGGTCAGTATTCTAGCCATATATTTTATCTTCTCTCCTGTCTTCATTTTTTGTTTGGAATAGTTTTTTACGCTCTTTTTACTTCCTGTTTTGATTTATATTGTCTAGCTTAGTTTTATGTATTCTTTTAGGTTATCTTAAATACTTTTTGGAGCAAGATAAGGTTTAAATAAAAAATATAAGAAGATTACAATGTCTTGAGTGATCACCTCATCTCTTTGTACTTGAACATAATCTGATTTCTTATGTTTCTGAAGCTAATTTTATTTGTGTGGGCACATGCTATTACTATTGTAGAAATTTGCATTCCCAAAATAAGGATTTATAGTTTTATGATTACTGTTCTTAAAAGTCTATTGGAAGAGAAGAAGAGATTTCCAGAAAAAGTTTTTTTTCATTAATACTTTTTACTTGAAATTCAGAGTAATTAAAAATGACTTGATCTAAAATATATTTTCTCTCATTTCATCTACTTAGGTAGAAACTGTGCCCAGTCTCTTGTGCCATTACTTTTCTGTTTCTAAATGTTACAACAATTACAATGCAGTTAAGCCTTGGGCTTAAACACATTTGAAGAGCCAAATACTGAGTGATTTTTTTCCTCATTAATCTTTTACAATGTAACTTCAGTTAGCACTGACTATAAGTTCCAGCCAGCACAACTGATGAACTTAACAGTTTTACTGCTTGCAGGCAAGTCCTGCTAGCTAATTTGGGAGAAAGGCACTTTCCAGATGTCCACGTTAATTGGAAGTTTAGCAGTTTATTAGGACTGGAAAAAAATGTCGTCAATTTTTTGTCATCAATTGGGTTTGACTCTACTTTCTGAACTCAGTTTTCAAAAGCCAGAGAGTTAGCACTGTCTTTGGCAAAACTGAGAGGGAAGAAAACAGGGGAAGAAAGAGGTGATGGAAAGAGTAGCATGTGCCCCAGGGCATTTGGGAACTCCTGGAGGCCTTTGGGACACTATTAAGTGGACAATAAGATTAGAACACAGAAGGACTGATTGTTGGATGTTACTCTTTGCAAGGAATTGAATTGTGTCCTCCAAAATATGTGTTGAAACTCTATGCCCTGGACAAAATTTTGATGAATGAAGGCAGCATCAAAAAAAAAAAAAAAAGATGGAAGGACTATACAGAGTTATTTTGATGTTAATCTGGGTACATTAGAGAAACAAATCCATAGAAACTAATATGTATATAAAAGAGTTTTCTATAAGGAGTAAATGTACATTACAAGAGCATCCCAACCCTTTGCTGTCCAAGCCCATATGTCTGACATGGATCTACAAAGGCCTCCTCCAACTCACAAAACACATGTAATGACACCCACTATAGGAGAAAGGTCGAACCACTGAGCGTGTAAGCGTCTCAGTGCTGGGCGGGTTTCCACACGGCTGCTACATGTAGCACCCAGGGCAGCATCAGGGTAGGTCCATGTGACTTCTCTTCCTGGATGTAGCACATGAAGTGAGCCTTGCCAGCTGAAGCTGGGAACTGGCTAGCAGCTGCGCCCTGGTGTGACCTTCAGAGAGCAAGAGACAGAGAACGAGAAAGGTGAGGCTCCCTGAGCCATTTATTTCTCGGCCCTTTGATTAATATCATCTGTGTTTATCAACTAAGTTGGCACGATAAACCTTAACTATCTCACTGCACAAAATATAATTTGTTGACATTCAACAATGTTAGGAAGTAATATCTGATCTAGACCTCGTGACATTAAAGAAAGAAATACAAGCTATACTGATGATATTGATGCAACTAGCTTCATGAACTGACAGCCATTATATTTCAATAAATTTGAAATATTGGGTATAACATTGATGGACTATTAATAATCTGATTTGTTTCTTCTTAAGTTATCCATCTGTGAAGATTTTTTATATCAGACTATATTAATTTAGGTAGATAATGTGCGTACAGAAATTGTCCATTTCATCTAGATCTTCAAATGTGTTCATAACATAGAGTAATCATCTTTTTAATTTCAATTGGTCATGTTGTGAAGGCACCAATTTAATTTCTTATTCATAAGAATTTCTTCTTATCCCTTTTGTTTTTGTTAAATTTGCCAGAGTTTTATCATTAAAAATAATCACTTCAGCCCTCTCCCGCTCTGGCGGCCCAGCGCGCAGCTCCCCAGCCTCCTCCTCCTGGGATGTGGCTCCAGCTGCAGGCGTGCAGGGCCCGAGACAAGACGCTGCAGACCTGACCTGGAGCGGCTCAGAGGCGGTGATTAATAGTTCTTCAAGTCTGCAGTAAAAAAATGACCTCCCATAAAACTACATTGCCCAAAATGGGAAAGAAACAGAATGGAAAGAGTAAAAAAGTCGAAGAGGCTGAACTTGAAGAATGTGTGGTAGAAAAAACTACCGGACCAACGTGTTGTGAACGGGAAGGTGGATTATCTCCTAAAATGGAAGGATTTACAGATGCTGATAACACTTGAGAACCTGAAGAAAATTTAGATCGTCCAGAATTAATTGAAGCTTTTCTCAACTCTCAAAAAGCTGGTACAAAAAGAAAGTCTTTATCTGGCAGTGAATCTGACGACAGGAAGTCAAAGAAGAAAAGAGATGCTGCTGACAAACCAAGGGGCTTTGTCAGAGGTCTTGATCCTGGACGAATGATGGGTGCTACAGATAGCAGTGGGGAATTGATGTTACTCATAAAATGGAAAGATTCAGATGAGACAGACTTGGTGCTGGCAAAAGAGGCAAACATGAAATGCTTGCAAATTGTAATTATGTTTTATGAAGAGAGATGAACTGGCATTCTAGTCCAGAAGTTGAAGCTCAATAATTGTTTGCACTGCTTTGATATATTTATATATCTATATATCTATATATATATATCTATATATATATATCGCTGTGCCGCCACATAAACACATACACATATACATGTATATATAAAATTTGAGTCTTGGGTTTTTTTGGGTTTCTGTTTGAATTATTATTGAGTAGAATAACTACACTCTAATGGAAATCAACTTTGATATATTTGGAGTAGCACTAGGGGAGTTGTTGGGGTTATTTTGTTGTTGTATAAATAGCACTGGTTACTTTGAACAAATAAAGCTTTTGATAGTAGCTTCAAAAAATCTTTTCAGAGAAGTAACAGCTTTCAGCTTTCAGATTCATTTAGTTCTGTTCTCATTTTACTATTTATTTTTTTCTGGTTACTATTTATTTTTTTCTGCTTTGTTGCTCTTGCTCAAATTTTGTAGTTTTTACTTAAAATGTTGAGATTTAGTCTGTGTTGTATCTAAGATGTGTTTCTTATAAGTTAAACTCAGCACAGAAAATGATAATGAACAAAGAATCCAAAAGAAATTCCAATAGAATTGACTCCCTTACCCTCATCAAGACAAAACAACCCAGAAAATGACAGCAATAAAATCATATCTCTCACTAGCAACATTGGATCTAAATAAACTAAACTCACTAAGTAAGAGTCAGACTACTAGAATGAATTAAAAAATGTGAGAGCCACTGATAGGCTGCTTACAAGAAACACACCTTGAATGATGTAGGAAGCATTAAAAAAGATAGAAGAATAAAACGTCACTGTACCAAAAAAACAAACAAACAAACAAACAACCAGTTGACATTTAACCATTTCAAGAGATTGTATCTGAGGAAGAATAAATGATACTGAAGGTTTTTTAATAAGTTGATAAAGTACTGGAAAGACTCACTTGCTTATACCAGGAAATTTGGAAGAATCTACTTGGCCAATTGACCAGAAGAGCTCCAGATGTGTACCCATTTCAAAAAAAAGATGACCAACAGAATGCCCAAAATATAGAACAATATCATTTGGATTGCAGCCCGATTTGTAATCACGACACCACCTAGACTCATTCAATATAGAACAATATCATATGCAAAGAAGATCTTGCAGATCGTCTAGCAAATGTCACAGCAGTACACTAACAGAAAACTGCCTGAGGTTCAGGCCAGATTCTGAAGAGGACATGGTATAAGGGGTCTTGCTGTTTTGTCAGATGGGTCTTGTCTGAAAGCAGAGACTACCAGAAAGGCATTTACTTGTGGTCTTTTTGGGGCTATTCAAAGTCATTGGGCTGTGTGGACTATAGCAAAACTGTGCGCAGCCTTGAAAAGAATGGGAATCCCAGAATGCTTCATTCTGCCCCTTTGCAATGTGCACATGGATCACCAGGCAGTCGTGTGAACAGAACAAGGGAATGCCGCCTGGTTTGAATCCAGAAAGGTGGCGTCAGGCTTCTGTCCTCACACTGTACTTGTTCCATCTGTATGTGGAGCAAATAGTCTGCATTCTGTGAAGGAGAATGTGGCGTCAGGATTGAAGTAAGGCTTATTAACAGCCTTTGACAAAACAACTTGGCTTGCTGAAAGTGAGAGCTTGAAGCATCTACTGATGAAGACCCGGGATGGCAGCCTTCAGAAATGGGTCACAACTCAATATAAAGAAGACCCACGTGCTCACAATTGGACCAATTGCTGATAACACCATGATAAATGAAGCACAAGATTGACGTTATCAAGGATTTTGTCTTGCCTGGATCCACCAGCAATGTTCATGGACGCAGCAGCCATGAGACCAAATGAAGCATGACATCGGGTCAATCTGCTACACAAGACCACTTTAAAGTGCTGGGAAGTAAGGCTATCAGTTAAAGACTAATGTGCTCCTGATGCATGCCACGGTATTTTCAATCGTCTTCTATGCAAGTGAAAGCAGTATATTTAATAAGGAAGACTGGAGAAGAATTGGAGCATTGGTATCAGGGTGTTGGCAAGGAATATGGAAAGTATTATACACTGTCCAAAGAACTAACAGGCCTGTGTTGGAAGAAATGCAGTCAGAAATCTCCTTAGAGGCAAGGAGGGCAAAAAAATCATCTCATGTGCTTTGAACATAGAGACCAGTTCCTGGAGAAGGACATTATGCTTGTTAAGGCACAAGGGCAGCTAAAAAGAGGAAGGTTCTTGGAGCTGGATTAACACAGTGGCTGTAGCAATGGGCTCAAACATAAGAGCAAGTGTGAGGAGGTACAAGGTCAAGCAGTATTTTGCTCTGCTTTACTATGAGTCAGAATGGACTCAACCGTACCAAACAAGGACAATGCCTTGCCTTTGTCTGGGAATCCTCTTGCATGTGTTAGTACTTGGCCACTTATTTTTGTTATGTTTATTTTTTATTTTTCTCATGAATACTGAAATTATCTGTTGAGAGTTTATTTTTATATTTATCTCTGATTTTGGTCAGGTGATAATATGCGTACTAGTAGTAGCTGTTGATGATGCAAGGGTGGCTGGTTCATAAGGTAATATTCTGTTCCAAGAAGAGACTGATAACAAACAAGAATAGCTTACAGTTCCTCAACAAAGTCATGGTCTTGACATCTGCTTCTGTGTTTAGGTAAATGATGGCAATAGCAAGTTTCCAGACCCAATAGACCATAAAAAATGAAAAGACAATGTCCATGAAGCTCAGTTGACCCTCTATGACCCTGTTCTCTTTCCCACTAGACAAATGAGACTTTGTGTCTTCATTCTAGCTGAGTTTTCAGAGCAGGGATAAGGGGCCATTTGAAGTGGTCCTGACTGACAAGGAACTGCTGTGTGGGATGTGCCTTTTTCAACCCTAGGGCTTGAATAATACTATTAAGAATATTAATACTATTAAGATAATTTCTTTAAAGTTTGCAGTAATACATTGTCAGAGAACTTAAAGTGGATTCAAAAGAGGACACGGAACAAGGTATATCATTATTGATATCAGATGTTTGATATCATTACTGATTTCAGATGTACTGATATCAGATGTAATGACCCTCATATGTGTGTGTATATAGAATGACACTTGTGTGTGTGTGTATAGAAAGAGATTTATATCACAAAGTGGCTTACACAGTTGAAAAAGTAGACAAGCCCACTTGCATTCTAGTTCATAGGTCAGATGCAAACTGAATGTGTTTTCCAGATTTATGTAGCAGTGGAAGCTGAAAAATAGGAAGCAGGATTATGAAGCAGGAAGCTCACAGACTAGTGGGCTCAGAGGCAAATGAATCTGAAATCGGCCCAAGGGAGAGAGGGAGGTGAGGGACAGAGGAGTTGGGGGAGGAGAGGGCATGGAGAGGGCTCTTTATTTCTAACCAAGGCTTATATCTACTTAGGGGGTGTGATTACTGTTAACCACTGATCAGGTTTAACCTGTTCTCTGACTCTGCATGGAAACTATTATCAGTAGGGTGTGAACCCCACCAACAGAGACCAGACTAATGGCCGAAAGCTTTTAGGGAGAATATCTCTAAGCATCTGACCTCTCACCTTGCGTTGGCAAACAGCCTCTAATGTTTGGCATATCTTTGGGGGAGACAACTTGGGAGAAATCTTATTATAAAACTAACCTAACAGAAGGTCAAAATTATCGAGCAATTAACATTAATATTTCATGCAAATGCAGTTTTGCGGCTATTCAATAGCTACAATAGTACATCCACAGGGAACTACCAGAAATTAGGTGGCTAAAGTACAGTGGATCAGATCAGACATCTAAATCATAAAAGTGTCAAGAAAGCCTAGAAATTTAGAAGAGGACATGACATGATGAATATAATTGCGGGTGTCAAGTGTGTTTTGGCTCAAATTAGAGTATACCAGTTTTTCTCATGTCTCATTGACTAAGCCAAGGTATTTGACTGTGTGGCCCCAAACAAGCTAGGAATAGCATTGAGAAAAATGGTAATTCCAGAACACTTCCTTGTCCTCATGAGGAACTTGTACATGGAATGAGAGGCTGTCATTCAAACAGACCAAGGAAACAGTTGCATGGTATAAAATCAAGAAAGGTGTGCAGAAAGGTCGCATCCTTTTACTGCATTTATGCCATCTGCTTGGTTAGCAAATAATCAGAGAAACGGAGCTGTATGTAGAAGTACATGGTGACAGTATGGGAAGAAGCTAATTCACACCCCGCCACCTGCAGATGGCACAGCATTGCCTGCTCAGAGTGATGAGAGCTTGAAGCGGTTGCTTCAAGTGAAGGACTTCAGACTTCAGTATGGATTACAGCTAAAATGAAAGAAAACCAAACCCTTACAAGTGGGCAAATATCCAACGTCATGACAAAGAGAGAAAACATTAAAGTTGTGAAGGATTTCATTTTCTTGGTTCCACAACCCAAGTCAAGAAATCAAATGTGTTGCATTGGGCAAATCCATTACACGCTGTAACTTTGAAATGGTGAAGAGCAAGGATATCACTTTGAAGCCTAAGGCACACCTGATCCAAACCGCAATATTTTCAATGACTTCATATGCATATGTAAGTTAGATAATTAATAAGGAAAGTCATAGGAGAAAGGGCACATTTTAATCACAGCACTGGTGAAGAATACCCAAAGTACTATGGACTGTCAGATGAGCATGATTGTACTTGGAAGAAATACTGATAGTTGGCCCTTAGAAGCAAGTGTAGTAGGCCATCATCTCTAGCCTTCTAGAATATTCTCAGGGAAAAACCATTCCAGGGAAATGGATTTCATACTTTATAAAGTGGAACAAAGTGAGAGGAAGAGCTTCAATGAGATTAATTGGCACAGTGGTTGCAAAAATGACCTCTAACAAAGCAATAAATGTGAGTATGGCCCCGGAGGAGGCCGTATTTCATTGTGTCATACTTAAAGTTGCTATCAGTCAGAATGGCATTTAACAAAAGCAAAGAGACTGGAAGACTGAATGAGACTTGTGCTTCTTTATAGGGATTGTCTTTACAGAAGTGAACATTCTTATTTTCAGTACACACTGGATGGACTCTTTAAAGAAGAAAGAGGAATAAATGTCTTGCATTTCACAATTCTGAAGGCAGATGACACTTTGATGATTAAGAAGTCTGATCCAATCCATGGCATTTTAAACCACCTCATTTGCATGCAAAACCTGGACAAAGAAGACCAAAGTAAAATTCATGTCCTTGAATTATGATACTTACAAGGAATATTAAATATACCACGGACTGTCAGAAGAATGAACTGCGATGTTTTTTATTGTTATCAGCCATCAGTACTTTTTACCTGGCTTAATTATTCCAGTGAGTGTTGCAAATGGAAGCATTGAAATTCTATTTCATTGTTGCAACTTTCTGTACAGAAAAATATCATTTGATCAATTATTTAATTACCTTGAATTAGAAGTGTATAGAATATTCAATAAGCACTTAATTACATTTATTTATCAGTTTGAAAAATAATATTTCTTCACATCCACTGAAAATGGTCACTAAGTCTATATTTTAAAGGTGTCTCTTCAGTGTGAGGATGGGGGAGGTAGGGGATAACAGAGAAGCTTAGACCAAGAGTTCAAGTAGGAAATATTTTGGAAATAATGGCAACATATGTACAAAACATGCTTGATTCAATTGAGGTATGGAAAGTTATAAGAGCTGTAAGAGTCCTCAGTAAAATGATTAAAAAAAAAAGGTGCTCATTCCTCTGACAGCACTTTGAACCTTTCCTCTGGGTTCTATAGTTCACTGTGATGACCATATGGAACTCACAGGTTCTATTCACAATTATGCAGTTTAGCAGGGAGTGAACAGATTATAATACGTTTGAGAAATGCTGGGATACAGCTGTTGAGTCTGGACAATTTCTTCTCTGCTGTACATGAAAACGGGGCTCTTTTGGACCCTTAATCTTTCGTCCAGGTCTTTGTCCTGCTCGGGCAGTTACAAAACTCTTCAAGGGCTGCCAATAAATTCCCAAGGCTGTTCTGCCTTAAGTCTCAACCTGAAGACATCCAGACCCCAGTTGTGTAGGTTAGCAAAGCCAGCTCACCTAACTGAGTGCCCAGAGTCACTCCACCCCACAAAGCAGCCTTTGCCTCAAAGTACTCAGTTTGATTTGCATTCTGAGCTAAGAAGTCCATTGCTCTGTCTCAGGCGCAGCCTCCTTGTTCTAGAGCTGCTGCCTCTCTGCCCTCCTTTGGTGGCAATACTGTCTCCTGAATCAAAGAGGTTCACTGTAAGTATATCTCAGGCTCCACTCCTGGTCCTTCTCTCTTGCTGGTAGTGAAGGGGTGGCTGATTTTATACCTAGATGGATGACAAACACAATTAATTCTTCTAATAATCACTCATAGGTGAATCATAATCCAATCAATATCTTCAACTTTCTTACTCAGGCCCATCAGGAAATTAGATGTTCTTTGATGGAATAACAAAGACTATGGCTAGCAAAACTATTAAATAATTTAACAGAAAGTATTGTTAGCAGTTCACTAATTTAAATACTTGTATGTGTTTTGATTAATTTTATGTATCATCATTCTTGAGGCTCAAATGCCTCCTCTGGCCAATTAGAGTAATTTCTGAGTTCTGTGTATATGCTCTCCATAGTTCTTAATACATTTCTTCCTTGTTAGTATTAAAAGATATTTCAACTTTACCATGTGTTTTATTGTAATAATTGTATAAGGCATCCTGGTTCCACAAGGTGACAAAATGTATTTGACAAAGATGACAGGATTGATAAAAGCATAATCTGAATTTGTAATGTGATCCTAACTTGCTCATTGCTTCTAACAACTTTTACTTTACATGATATCAAAGATGACAGGATTTGATCCAATTCAGATTTTGAACTTCAGATTTTTATCCAGCTTATTTATCTTACATCACCTTCTTCCAAGGACAAATTACAAATTCCTATTAATTTTAAAGTAACATATCTCATTTTCTTTTCCCCCCCAATATATACATTTTCTCAGAAAAAGAATGGCCCTATCACCAATAGCATAAATTACTGGAAGAGTTAGGGATTTTGGTTTTCTTAATTTTTGTGGTTAGAATATATGCTTCTAAAGATACCCAACTCAATTCGTGACTTAAAAGTTCCTTGAAATAATTTCTCCAATTATGCCACCAACTTAATATATGTTTAGGTTAATGATTTTTATTGTCTTTAACTTTTTTTTTGGCTGGATACAGTGTACTTTATTGAAGGATTGGGCTCGCTAAGGCCCTCCCCTTCCTTCAGGAGATCTGGATGAAATATTCTTTGTGTGTTGAGGGAATTGAGTTGGGGGCAAAAACTGTCCAGCAGTGGAGGTCCTCTCTTCCTCTGGTGCTGTTGCTGGGACTGGTGGTTCAGGGGGGTTCTTACTCTTTGGAGGCCATGTGGACCATGTGGTCCACACTCTGTTGCTGTAGCCAAATTCATTGTCATGCCAGGAAATGAGCTTGACAAAGTGGTCAGTGAGGGCAATGCCAGCTCCAACATCAAAGATGGAAGAGTAGGAGTCACTGTTGAAGTCACAGAAGACAACCTGGTCTTCAGTGTGGTCCAGGATGCCCTTTTGGGGACCATCGGCCGCCTGCTTCATCACCTTCTTGATGTCATCGTACTTGGGAGCTTTCTCCAGATGGCAGGTGAGATCCACGGTGGACACATTGGGGGTGAGGACATGGAAGGCCATGCCAGTGAGTTTCCCATTTAGCTCTGGGATAACCTTACCCATAGCCTTGGCAGCGCTGGTAGATGTTGGGATGATGTTCTGGGTGCCCCCATGGTCATCACTCCAGAGTTTCCCAGAGGGGCCATCCATGGTCTTCTGGGTGGCAGTAATGGCATGGACTGTGGTCATGAATCCTTCCATGATGCCAACATTGTCATGGATGACCTTGGCCAGGGGAGCTACGCAGTTGGTTGTGCAGGAGACATTACTAACAATCTTGAGGGATTTGTCATGCTTCTTGTGGTTCATACCCATCATGAAATATGGGGGCATCGGCAGAAGGGGCAGAGATGATCACCCTTTTGGCACTGCCCTTCAAGTAAGTTCCAGCCTTCTCTAGGGTTGTGAAGACACCAGTGGACTCCATGACATACTCTGCACCAACCTCACCCCACATGATATTGGCAGGATCTCACTCCTGAAATATGGAGATGGGCTTCCTATCGATGAGAAACTTCCCATTCTCAGCCTTGACAGTGCTCTTGAACTTGCCATGGGTGGAATCACACTTGAACATGTGGACTGTGTAGTTCAGGTCAATGAAGGGGTCATTGATGGCACCTTGCTAGATGTCCACATTGCTAGACTGGATAGAAACCCTGCAGGTGTCCAGTTTGGCCAAATTGATTCAATCCAACCTTCACCATCATGTCTCCAGGATGCAGCTGGAACTAGAACAGGAAGAGGTGGCTACCTGTTGCAGAAGGAGGAGCAGAGCGCTTAACTTTTTAAGAATTACATTTTTCTTCAATTTGTATTATTTGAAACGGTCTTTTGGAGTTACTGAAAGTTCGCAGTGAGTTGGAAAGACCACACAGAGAGGTTTCATTCAGTTTTTGTCTAATGGCTTCTTCTTACATAATTAGAATCAGTGATCAAAAACCAGGAATTCATATTGGTACAATGTGTGCTCCCTGTTAGGTGCCCGTGAGCTGATTGTGACTCACAGCCATACTATGTACAGCAGACTAGAACACGGCCCTTCCTGGGCCAGTCTCATAATTGTGCCTACCTTTGAGCTACTTGTTACAGCGACTGGGTCAATCCATCTTGTCAAGGGCCTTCCTCTTTGTAGTTACCCCGCTGCTTTAGAAAGCACAATGTCCTTCTCCGGAGACTGGTCTCTCCTGATGACATGTCCAAAGTATGAGGAGTCTAGCCCTCCTTCCCTCTAAGGAATATTCTAGCTGCACTTCTTTTAAGACAGGTTTGCTTTCATTTGTTTGCTTTTTTGCAGTCGATGATACTTTCAATAGTCTTCACCAGCACCATCATTCAAATGCATCAATGTTTCTCCAGTTTCCCTTATTCAATGGCCAACTTTCACATGTCATTGAGGCAATTGAAAATTGACCAGGGCTGGGTCAGGTGCACCTTAGTCCTCAAAGGAATCCCCTAGCTTTTCAATACTCTAAAGAGGTGTTGGCCAACAGATTTATCCAGTGTAACTTGTCTTCCCATGTCATGACTGCTGCTTCCATGAACATAGATTGTGGATCCAAGCAAGAGAATCTCCTTGACAATTTCAGTCTTTTCTCCACTTACCATGTTAATTTTATTGCAGTTGTGAGCATTTAGGTCTTTATATTAAGTTGCAATCCACACTGAAAGCTGACGTTCTTGAGCTTCATTAGCAAATGCTTCAAGTCCATCTCACATTCAGCAAGCAAGGTAGTGTCTTCAACATACTGCAGATTATTAATAAGCCTTCCTCCAACCCCATGTATGCTCAGCATACAGATTGAATAAGTATTGTTAGTGGATACAACTCTGACACACAACCTTCCTGATATTCGCCCATGCAGTACTTCCTTGTTTTGTTTGTATAACTTCCTCTTGATCCACGTCAAGGTAAGCATAAATGCAATTAATTGTCCTCTAATTCTTCTCAAGGTTATCCACAGTTTAACATGGCCTACAGTCTAATGTCTAATGTCATGACACAGCCAACAACTTTCTGGTACTCTCAGCTTTCAGTCAAAATCCATCTGACATCAACAATGATATCTCCTGTTTTACAGCCTCTTCCAAATCCAGCCTGAATCTCTGGCAGCTCCCTGTTATTGTCCTGTTCAAACCATTTGGGGATGGTCTTCAGAAAAAGTTTACTCGCATGTGTTATCAAAGATGTTGTTCTATAATTTTGGCATTCTGTGGAGTCACCTTTCTTTGGAATGAGAACAAATCTGACTCTCTTCCACTCAGTTGACTAGGAAACTGTCTTCTAAATTTCCTGGCATGGATGAGTAAGTGCTTCCATTCTTCATCAGCTTGTGGATGCCTTTCAGTTGACATTCTCTTAATTCCTAGAACCTTTTTTTCCTTTGGTATAATGCTTTTAGTGCATCTTGAACTTCTTCCGTCAGCACCATTGTGTGTTACCTCCTGGAATCGTGGAATGCCCACTAGCTCTTTTTGGTATACTGACTCTCTGTACCAACCAACCAACAAGAATACTCTGCTTGAAGACACTTTTAATATCAAACCAAAATCAACACTAAAACAACTATTTTCAAGTTGACTCATAGTGACCCTCTGGTTAGTCATCTAATAACTACCTGACAGGGCTCCTTTTAGCACAGTGCTGATTAAAACATCTGTAATCACAACAGCATGAATTCTACTCCATGGTCAAGTTTGAACTTGGGCAAGTTTTTTTTTAGCCCCACCAAGTCTTGTTTGCCTACTTTCCTGTCTGTGAAATGTAGTTACACTGCACTCTGGAAATGACCTTGCATTGGGGTGAAAGTAGGTCATAAATGTAGAAGCCCAAGTAATGACGAGGAGACCCTGTGGCAAGGTGGATTACAAGTTAGACAGATAACAGGAAGTTCAGCAGTTCGAAACACTTCAGGAGATACATGATACTTTCTGTTCCAACAAATATTTATAGTGTCCCAAACCCATAGGGGTCGTTCTCATTTGTCCCAGAGGGAGGCTATGAGTCAGAACAGACTCAATGGCAGTGAGGAGGACTTTTTTTTGTTGACTTTTTTTTTTAACGAATGAAAATATAGCTTTGTAAAGAAAATGTGAGCTATGCTACAGAGGATATTTAAGAAGTGTCTGCATGTACAATGGCTAGCTTAGGACTCATGATGATTATACCGGTACTACAAGCTCTATAATTAAGCAAACCCAAGAGAAATTAAGAATCACAAAATATACCCTGAATGATTAAGTTACAAACTCAGTCAACGTTTAATTTGATGCTTCTGTAATAATCTGATCTCGTGGAACAGATTCTTAATTTGTTAAAGCCCAGAGTTATTTGTAAATGTTCTCCAAAGAAGCAGACCTTTATAAGATTCTTAATTAAGGTTACTAAGTGACAAATTTGAAAGGAAAAACACAATACTTATCCATATAATTAACAGTTCTTAATTAAATGTGTAACAATGAACTCTCTCAATGCATATTCATAGTGGAGGAAAAACTTAGTATTTCCTATTGTAGAAGTATGATATTACATAGGAATCAGTAACAACTTAAATAAAATTAATCATTTCAAAGTTAGGCAGGATAGGATAATTTATTAATTTTAAGTTCCTTGGATATTTTGTAATTGTCACTGTCTTATATGGTACAACGTTCAAATCTTTCTGCTAAAGAAAGATGCAGCTGTCTGTTTCCATAAAGATTTACAATGTCAGAAGCAGGGTGCAGGTAGGTAGGTATACTCTGTCCTGTGAGATCACTGTGAGGCTAGAGGTTCAAGTCCACCTAGAGACACCCAAGAAGGGAGGTTTGGAGATTTCCCCCCTGAAAAGCCAGGCCCTGAAAATTCTACGAAGTACAATTCTCTTCTGACACAAGTGGGGTGTTCCCTGAGTCAGAAGCAGCTGGATGGCAGGTAGTGCAGTTTGTTTCCCTTGTTTAATGGAGTGAAATTTAGAACACCTGAGCTTTTTCTGACTCACAGTGCCCCTGTAGAAAAGAGTCCACTCGTCTACTCTGCCCATAGAGACTTTAAGACTGGGTATGTTTACAGAAGCAGAGGGCCAGTTCTTCCTCCTGGTGAGCTGGTAGGGGTTTGGACCACATGCCCTTCACTTACCAGTCAAGGGTTTTGTGGCAGTCATGTGCTCATGTTAATTTTATGATTGAAAT